>JASDQU010185517.1:7375-17926 GCA_032191745.1 Picea mariana | reverse complement strand
TAAAACTGAAACCATACACATTGCACAAAAGATTTCTGGGTAAACACCCCTGGAAAAATCCAGAAGGGAAAAATAGATCTGAGTTGATTTTATTAAATAAAATCTTGGGCTCTTGTCCTAGGATAATGGCCCATCTAAGGAAAATACAATCACAACAAATAACTTAGCCTACCTGGCTGCTATCTCCCTTGCTACCCCTTGCAACTTCCTTTGACCCTGCCCACTCACACTTGGATGAAATGTCCTCTTCACCCAATCAATGAGATCTCCTCACTATGTGTGTGACACAAGCACATGAGCAAAAGTCTTTCTTTGCTCCAATGCACTTTGTGTGTGTCTCATCCTCTCACTTAGGTTGCCTTTTATTATGTTGAGTTAACCCTAAATCCAAAACCCTAGATCTCTAAAGTGATCAAGGGCTGGGATTTGATCTCATCTTCACTTTAGATCTAACTTCTAGGATTTAATCAACTCACTTAAGTTACTAATGCCAAAAACTTAGGCATTTAACTTAATTAAATTCACATTAATTAAACAAGGCATTCACTTTAATTATTAACTCATAAAGTGAATTTCCTAAGGTTTTGAGAGGTAATAAAGATGACTTCCACATGCGAGACACCAAGCCAATGTGGAATTACCCGTCTGATGCTAAATAGATCAACATATATCAGGTCGACCGTGAGTCAAGTATAAGAGGCTGCCAACAAGCTGCCGATACAAAGTTGCATCAACCAAAGGAGTGGAACACTTTGACTCTTGACAAAAATGGCATGGGTGCAAATTTGCAATCGGAGATGTGAAATTTGTTCAACGGATCCAACACATACTTGCGCTGAGAGAGACCTATCTCGGATGCATACTAAGTGATCTATTATCCAACAAGGTAGTGAAGGAACCCTAAGTCTATCACGTCGAACTATTGATGAAGAATGGACTTCACATGATCAATTAAGGTAGGTGAATTCTTAGTGAGAATGAGATCTTATACATAAGAGAAGGAGGAGGGGAAATTCATCATCTTACCGCAATAGACATTTGAATCATAGTCGCAACAAGAAAATCATAAAGAGAGAAGAAAATAATCCATCTTCTCATACCAAGCCCTAGGGGCTTGTTTGAGACCATGCGAGGATTTTTTAAGCTTGCACATAAGTGAAGAGTCCTGATAAATTTAGGAGGTTGCTCTGTGTATATCTCTTCTTGCAAATCTCCATGAAGAAAGGCACCTTTGACATCCATCTGGTGTACTGTCCACTTACGAGATGCAACTATAGAGAGAATAAGGCGAATATAATTCATTTTATCCATAGGTGTAAAGGTTTCAGAACAATCAATGCCCTCAACTTGAGAAAAACCTTTAGCAACCAATTGAGCCTTATACTTGTCTACGGTACCATTTGTTGCATACTTGGTTTGATATATTCACATCAAACAATTTTTCTACCTTCTGGAAGAGGGACCAAGTCCCAAGTGCTATTTTTCACCAAGGAATTATACTCATCTTCCATGGTCGTGTTCCATTCTACAATACCATGTGCCTCATTAAAATTTTTTGGATTTGAAGTACTAGCTATAAATAGTCAAGAAGTTTTTTGAAGGGAGGACTTGGTTATTCTTTGACCTAAATTAGGAAGTGGGGGAAGAACCTCATCATGTTGTTCTTCAAGATCACTATCGTTAGTAGAAGAAGTCAACTTAAAAGAAGGGAACATCATATGAAGATGTGAGATGCTAAGGAGGATGCTTATTAAATCAAACACTCTTGTTGATGATCAACTTATATGTGTCGGGATTAAGTAATCTATACCCTTTAACATCTTCTGGGTAGACAACAAAGATGCAAAGCTTATTTTGTATCTCCATTGCCTTGTGTATTTCTTTAGGGATATGAGCTGAAGCATTACGCCCAAAGACTTTGATATTGTCAATAGAGGGTTTCCATTCACTCCAAGCTTCTTTTGGGGTCATCCCTTGGACAACTTTGTGAGGCGTGCGATTTTGAACATAGTTGGCACAATTGATGGCTTCAACCCAAAACTATGGGGCAAGACCTCTAGAATGGATCATGCAATTTACCATCTCCTCGAAGGTATGATTCTTCCTTTTAGCAACACTATTTGCTGTGGATAGTAGGGCACAATATGTTGTAGTTGAATACCTTCAGTGGCATAGTAGTCTTCAAATTTATGGTTAACGTATTCACCGCCATTATTTGTCCACAAATATTTGCTAGACTTTCCATATTGCTTTTCAACTAAGGCTTTGAACACATGAAAAGTGTCAAAAGCCTCACTTTTGTTCATCAGAAAGTAGACCCAAGGGCATCTAAAGTAGTCGTTAATGAATGTAGGCAAATAGTGGACCCTTTGAAAAGACAAGGTAGGAAAAAGGCTTGCAATATCACTATGAGCAAATTGAAGAACTTTGGAAGCTCTCCAAGATTTTTCTTTATTAAAACTATCTTGAGGATGCTTGCCAAGAACACACCCGATACAAACACCATCAGAAAAAGAGATAGGTGGAAGATCAATGACCATATTTTTGCTTACTTAGTTGCTGAAGATAGTGATAGTTTAAGTGACCAAATTGCTAATGCCATAATCTACTTAACTCATTTGAGTGAGCAAGTAATATGTTGGTAGGGGATTCCAACACAAAATGAGAAAATGAGTACAAGCGTGCATGATGATCCACTTTCCCTATGGCAACAATTTGTGAAGGATCCTCAATTTCACGAATAACAACCAGATGAGGAGTAAACAAGATTGTCTTCCTTGAACCATAATTTGCAACCTAATAATTGAGAGCAAGTTAGCTGAAAGATTAGGGACATATAAAACATTGTTGATCATGCTATCTATCATCTCAATGGAACCTTACCCTAGAATAGCCAAAGGCGAAGAGTTTGACATAAAAATATTCTCAGTGTTGCATGAATTAATAGAAGCAAACAAATTCTTATGTGCATCCATGTGATGGGTTGCTCCAAAATCAAATATCCATTCAAGTGAGGAGAAACTTGCAGTAACAAAGAGAGCTATAACATTTCATATATCATTGCTAGAAGAAGATAGATTGGCATTTAAATTGTGTTTCTTCATTTCTAAAGACAAGACAACCAATTTCTTGAAGCAATGAGATTCCGAATGACCCTCTTTTCCACAAAAAACACATTTAAGAGGACTTTTCTTCCCTTTAAAATCTTGCTTAGGTGAGGGATTTGAAGAGTTACACTCCTTTGTACTTTGTGTTTGTTTCCCTTTAGATGCCTTTTTATGTTGTATACTTGAATTTGAAGATGAGTTAGCTACAAAAGCATGGCTTGGAGTTTTTGGAGCCAAGAGTGCCCATTTGGATGAGTTTATCTCGCTTGTGAGTAAATCGTTCAACAAAAGCATCAAAAGTAGGCATTACAAAAGCTTGACCCCAAGCATCCTGAGTTGAATAAAATGTGGAAACAAACATTGAATAGGACTCACCTAACTTAGAGAGCACTGCCAAAATGTGTTGTTCATCGTTCTCAATATTACAATCTTTTAATTTGAAGTTGAAGAGATTTGAACTTGGAAAATGAAATGTTGAAAAGTATCAAAATTATTAGGATTGAGACTTGTTATCACCCAATCTAGCACTTGTGCAAAGCCTTCACAAGATGCTTGATAAGTTTAACATATGGAAGTAATTTCCACTGTCACCTAAGCAATTACTTCCCTCGTTTTAGTGAAGGATCGAGGTTCAACACAAGGGAGGCTTCCCTAGTATCCTCAAAGGATCCTACAGCAAGTCAAGACAATTCTATGGCCCCTTATCTTGGTTACTTGATTGTACCACCAACTAGATCAAGGTTCAAGGTGATGTCAAGGTGGTTTAAATAAGGCAAATTCAATGTGTGTGTGAGGAGTGTTTTTAAGACAATCAATGATAACTATCAAGTCAAAAGAATAAAGTAAATGCCCCAAAACACTAGCTATCAAAGAAAAAGAAATTGTTGTAATAAAACTTGAATAAAGAGGTGATTCACTTCAGCATATAACAAGTTTATGACAACAGAAATAAAAAAAGTCCTAAACTAGTAAAGATGCAATGAAAGAGATGCTAAACGCTGGCTAAAAGACTAGCAAAACAATAACCAATGATTTGCTGAAATGGAATAGCATGAAACTACCTTAAGTCAATGCAAGATAACAAGCTCTAATGGCTGAAAATTACAATTAATGATGGAATAAATAATATCTAGGATGCTTTTAAGAGAACAATGCAATAAATCCCTAGATGTTAGGTTAATAATGACTAAGAATTAAAGATGTAGTGCAACTAAGGCTTAAACTAATACAATACGTCAAGGAGATAGAGAGCTAGGTTTTTAAAGTCACTTGCAAAAGAGAGAGGACCAATGCTGTCTTAGTTCCTTGGGCATATGGAGTCAATAAATGCAACTTTATGGAGAATAAAATCAAGAGAAAACTTAGGAATCAAACCCTAGGGGTGTACACTCACAAGCCCTAGGTCTAAATCCTTTAGGAAAACAAGTTAGGGGAGTACACTCACAAGCCCTAAACGTCGTCCTATGTCTTCTAAGGCTTCTAACAAGAGATTAATGCGGATCTTGGGTCAAAACCCTACAGGAGTCCAATCAATAGCTCTAGAATTTAGCCAATAAGGGTACGTCTAGGGGAGTCCACTCACAAGACCTAAGTTAACCTTATATGCTTCAAGAAGCTTAAAATGAATGAAAACAAGGGAAGGGATTTGACTTGCAATCCTTCCAAGTGTTTCAAAACAAAATTTATCCATGGAGAACATGATAGCATGCAAATTATCACCGCTTTGATAAAGCATTTACTTAAAACGCCAAGAGTAAACCATCAAATACTTGGACAAATCACTTACTAGCCAAGTTATTGAGCATTAAGAAACCCTAACATGTAATCATCCACAAAAATATGAAGAAACATCCACAAGATCACTCTCCAAGAGGTGCGCATAAGTACTCCATGATGAAAAAGAAGTAAAGAAGACAAGTATAGAAGTGTTTCTCCACAAGTGAGTTATGATTTACAAGTGAGGAAGTGCTAGCCTATATATATGAGGCAACCCTAGTGCTTTACATCTCTATAAACCCCTATAACAACATAAATCCATGATACAAGGTGGATAGGTCTAGGCTGACCCCCAAAATAGCCTCCAACATAAAGATAAAATGCAAATATATCAAAACGTCCCCTCAAAACTCAACACGTGTGAGAGTGGAGGTCAAGATGAAGGTGATGTCATCTCCTCTAGGGGTGAAAGAGCCTCCAAAGGCCACGTCTCTCCTCAAGAGGTGTAAAGTACCTCAAAAGTCACGTCTCCTTGTCAATAAGGTCACATCCCCTCATCAAACGTCATGTCTCATCACCATCAATGCTAGGTTAGCCTAGGCAAGCATCAGGTCACCATCAAGCATGAAGTCATCATCAAGATCTCCAACGTCCAAGGGTTAGCGTACAATTCCATGAGGGGAAAGAGCTCCACTACCTCTCCAAGAGGTGTACTATCATCATCAATGCTCACATCATCAACCCCAAGCTCAAATCCTCAAAGGGCACAATATCCATGGTTAGGGGCTTCTTGCCCCTTGAGTAGCACATCAGGCTGTATGCTCAACGTCCTATCTCATCTGTGCAATGTCCAAGGTCCAAAGAGTGCCCGAGGGTATCAAGGAACATGCTAAGTCATAACCTAGCTCAATGTTCATCATCAAAGGTGCAACGTCCTCCATACAGTGCATGACATCATCATGAAACGTCCTTTGAAGGACCATATCTAGGGGTGCATCATCATCAAGCAAGGTTCACAAAATTAGGTAAGACCAACAACTACAAGATCCAAGAGCCATTAGAATCATACAAAGTAAGCCACAACTTAATACAAAAGTCACGCAAGAAATTCACATTAGGCATCTTCTTCGAACTTCACACTAGCTCAAGACTTTATGCAATTTTCCAAGTTTAGGTATGGGAAGACCATCATAAGACCCTATTAGGTTTGTCGGTATCCAAATAGAGGAGCAGTTCCCGAGAATCCTTTCAAAGAGTAAGCATAAGTGAACAAGATGGTGTGGGGTTTACTTCATGGTCATGGTGTCATTGACATGCAGGGCCACGTGTGGGTTCATCTTTCCTTACCCTTTCCTTGGGAGTGCGTCTATTCCAAACCACTTCTTTCCTTTTGATATTCATTTATTGCTTTTCAAGTCCCCTTTTTAGGTTCATGCATTCATTATTTTTCTTACTGGGATTAAGTCCTTTTAATTTTGATATGCATTCAGTGGATTAGGACTAGGGGTGATCACCTCATAGCGAGGGGGTACAGCTCAAGATGACCTTTGGCTTTTGATTTGGTCATTTGTCATCCCATTATTTCTTCTTTCTTTTATAACATGCTTTTTTTATTCTTTTTACCAGCTGCATCAACCTCGACATGCTAGTCCTTCTTCTCATGAGAGGATGAAGGCACAAACCTTTTTGGTGTACATGTAATAGCCATTTCCAAAAGATAAGACAACAGACTAAAAATAGATGGAATGTGTTAAGTATGGATGGGAGTGGTATGTTAACCTTATCAAGGCCTCCTAGTAGTACCCCTGTTCCCCAAGACTAACAACATTGGACTAGGACACATATGGTGACCACCAAGGTGAAACAAGGCAACAAGCATAACTTCCAAGCAATCATGATCCATTATTTGATTTCAACCCATGATCCTCACCTAAATGCCTATTGCATTAAACGTTACACTTTATATGAAACAATGGCTAGTGTACCTCATGTGCTGGACCACCATCATCGGATGAACCATGCTGATCAAGTGAATGAGTTGAGCAATGATGAGGAGGGAGGCATTTGAGGGGTTGCTGTTTGTGGAGAATGCTGATCATGTTAGTTTTAAGAACTCAATTCCCATGTTAAATTCTTAAAACTAGCAAGCTAAGCAAATAAATCAGATCTAGATTACTTTACTGGAATTATTAACTCTTTAAAGCAACGAAAACTAGAAAAGAAAAACATCACATTGCACAAGATATTTCTGGGTAAATAACCCCTGGAAAAACCCTCGTAGGAAAACCAGATTTGTGATGATTTTATTAAATAAAATTAGGGCTCTCGCCCTGGGATAATGGCCCTTCCGAGGAAATACAAATGCTGCAACAAATAGCCTAGCCCACATGGCTGCTATCTCCCTTGTTGCGTCCTTGCACCCTTTCCTTGGCCCCTGCGCCTACACACCAGAGTGCTCACTCACTCTTTGTGTACCATCACTGTCTCCTCTCACTTAGGCTGTCTTTTATAACCTTGAGTTTATCCTAAGTCCAAAACCCTAGATCTCCTCAAGTGATCAATGGTCGAGATCTAGTCTCGCATCCACTTTGGATCTAACGGCTAGGACTTAATTTAATTACTAATGCCAAACACTTAAGCATTTAATTAAGTTAAACTCGCTTTATTACAAAAGTACATTCACTTACATAAAGTGAATTTCCTAAGATTCTCAAAGGCATTCAGGGCGGCTCCGACGTGTTGACACAAACCCACGTGGAAGTACCTGTCTGATGTTACTAAAAACATCAGCACTCCCTCTTAGTGAGGAAGTTACTTCTAGCACCTGGAGGTGGATTTGTCTTCGCTATCAAGTTTTCTACCATGGCTGCTCTCCAATCCACCCGATCGACTGCTCCCTCTGAAACGAAGGCTATTACCGCCATCTCGCTCGAACCCTTCTTTGAAGACTTTTACTGGCTGCCCGGATACCTGCCTGAGACCCGTTGCCTATTGCTCGGACTCTGTTGCCCGCTGCCCTGCTACCTAGACCCGCTACCCGCTGCCGACTACTTTCTAGGCTACCTGAGCCCTTTTTTGGGCTGTTTGCCATTGCCCACTACCCAGTCACGCTGCCCACTGCCCAAGCCCCTACCTGGCCCCTGTGGCCCCTGTTGGGCAGCTCTGCGGTCCTTTGCGGCTTGTAGGTTGAGCTGGCGGTTGGCTTGACTTGCCCACTTCCTAGATGGCGGCTAGTCAAGTCCTTTGGAGGCTAGCTGTAGCCCCAATGACTTGCTCTCTGCAGCTACTGACTACTTCCACACCGTCCACACCTCCTGCATGGCCCTGCCAAAATTCCTGTGCTGGATTATCTCAATCGGCGGCTACCATGTTGTTGTCACAGCCTTTCTCCTCGCCCACGCATTGTACATGCACTGCCCACTGGTAGACTCCAACTACTCGTCTGCTGTCTGCATTTCCCAGCCTCTACCACTCGACGACCTTATGCTGCTGGCACCTTTTCCTGTTGTTCCCCGACACCGCCAACTCCTGTGCTGTGGCCTCTCTCTATAGCACCCAACTCACGATCCTCCTCAGTAGCCCAACGATCTACCTCTGTAGCCTTTTAATGCTTCTTGATCGGACTTGCTTGCTTAGCCCGTGGTCTTGTCAACACCCACACAGACTATCTGTTCCTGCAGTTGGCAGCTAGAGCCGCTTTATCCTTCCCGACGGTTGGCGACTGTCTACACATCTCCACGAAATTTCCTCTTAGTCGGATTTCCTGCGCAACAACTTCACGCGTCCTCAACGGTGTGATGCTCCACCAACAGGACCACAACGGCTTCAACAATTATGCCCAACTTGGCCCAACTGCTAATCCTCTGTCTCTGCAGCTCGTGCGGCCGTACGACGACTGCAATCTGTACGACGATCGTACGCTGTATGGATGCCCCTTTTTAAAAAAAAATAATTTTACCCTTCAACAAATACCATGTTAATTTTTAGAACTCAAATCTCATGTTAAATTCTTAAAACTAGCAAACTAAGCAAACAAATCATATTTAGATTACTTTGCTAGAATTATTAACTCTTTAAAGCAACAGAAAGTAGAAAAACAAAACGTCATATTGCACAAGATATTTCTGGGTAAATAACCCCTGGAAAAACCCTCGTGGGAAAACTAGATCTGTGATGATTTTATTAAATAAAATCAGGGCTCCTGTCCTGGGACAATGGCCCTTCTGAGGAAATACGAATGTTGTAGCAAATAGCCTAGCCCACCTGGCTGCTATCTCCCTTGCTGTGCCCTTGCAACCTTTCCTCTTCTTCTGCCCCTGGACACCTGAGTGCTCACTCACTCTTTGTGTACCATCACTGTGTCTCCTCTCACTTAGGTTGTCTTTTATAACCTTGAGTTTACCCTTAAGTCCAAAACCCTGGATCTCCTCAAGTGATCAACGACTGAGATGTAATCTCACGTTCACTTTGGATCTAACAGCTAGGACTTAATTTAATTACTAATGCCAAATACTTAGGCATTTAATTAAATTAAACTCATTTTATTACAAAAGTACATTCACTTACATAAAGTGAATCTCCTAAGATTCTCAGAGGCATTCAAGACGACTCCCACGTGGTGACACAAACCCACGTGGAAGTACGTGTTCGATGCTACTAAAAACATCAACAGATCATCTCTGGGATCACTGCCTTCATTGTGGACCATGAGACATTATCTCCTCTAGTTACCCCTAGGTGAGGGGGGGTAACAAGACTGATTAGTTTGAATTCCAGTTGATGACCACGAATTGCATTTGTTTTACCAAATAGTTATTCAAGTTGCTTGCATGCTTCATAAGGAGTGTCAATGCCTTCAAGATGAAACAATAGTTCTGGTGAAAGAGAAAGACTTATCAAATCTAATGCTTCATCACAATGATTATGCCATTTAGGTTTTTCAACATTTTCTGTGGGTTCTTTTTCTATACCGATAGTAACACTATATTGGCCTTTGCTCCATGATAAAACAACCATTGCAGAATTCCAAGTGAAATAGTTGTGAGGATTTAAAATAGGTAGAGGCAACTTATCTGCCATAGCAAGAGAATTAAAGTTCTAAAAAGAAAGAGACAAGTAGCCACAAGAGCTTGCAAAAAAAAGACAAGGCACTAAATCGGCCTTGTACAAGTGACTCCCCCGTTTTAAAAACTTTATTGAAGAGGCACTTTATGATAGTGCAGCTGATAAATCAACGAATGCCCCATTTTACAAAGATGGTTTTATGAAAATTCCAAGCCCTAGGTGATTGAAGTCCTTATGATCTCAATCAAACAAGTAGATTGCTGAATTTAATTATTGCAGAAATAAATTTTAGATCATAGCATTAGTCACACAATTGCTAGAAATCAAATAACAAAAGCATAAAAATTAATTTCACTCAACATAGGTAATTACTCCAATAACTGCTTTTCATTCCTTTGAAAAACTTACAAGGAAATCTCCACAAGCTGCCCAAAAAACAGCACTGCATGGATACCAGAAAACACCTCAAATTGAGCGGAACAATGCTGGGAGAGTACGACTTGCTGTATGGCTTGTTTGTACGATTGTACGGAATTGCTGCGCAAAACTGTGTGCTGTCAGAAACATCTCTTTCTTGGTTGCCTGCTCTCTCTCCCTCTCTGTCGCTCAACCCGCTCAACTGCTTAAGTGTTATGAACATAGATATACATATAAAATAGATATT
>JASDQU010185516.1:1048-14493 GCA_032191745.1 Picea mariana | reverse complement strand
GTCATAACAACTAGATGTATATCGGAATAATTAAACCTGAGTTGCATTATTCTTCTGAATGTGTTGGATCTTGAGATCCTTCTGGATCTATGGCAAGAGATCCCTTCTCCTGCAAATACCCTTTAACGCTTAACAATTTAAACATATGTGACTACATACCTCTGATAGCATTTGCAGGTAGTGGCACCATCTGGTAGCAGCGACAATGATCACCAACTCTTAAAAACTTCAAGGGTGACTGCAACTGGTACTACGACTGATACTTCAACTAGTATTGCAACTGCAATTGATACTGCAACTTAGGGTTTTATGAGGAAACCCTAATTTTTCAAACTTCAAATTTTGAAATTCCGATCCAGGGGATAGATGCGCTGAGTTGAGGCGAGTAAGTTGGTGCAGTCAGATTTCTGAAAATCCAACCTTTACCCCCTCAAACTTGACCAACGGATTTCTTGACTGGTGCTTCTGGTTTTCTAGTACTTCTAGTACTCTGGTACTTTTGGTTTTCTGGTACTTCTGGTACTCTGGTACTTTTGGTTTTCTGGTACTTTTGGTACTTTGTGAAAACTAGGGTTAGGGCGTATTTTTCTAGATGGTTTTGAGGCTGAAACTATTCTTCAATAAAAAGCCCTAATTTGCATGTACGACAACAGTGATGTTTTTCTTCTTGTGAAAGATGCTCTCTTCAGCTTAGCTTTGATACCATGTTAAGGTTTAAGCTATTATTGAGTTTCTTTTATTTCATTAGATAACCATAGCATAAATAAGATCACTGAGAAATACACAATCACAAGAGACACATCATTTATCCTGGGAAACCCTCATGGGGGAGAAAACCTAGCAAAAACTTTCTTAATATAGATAGCCAATACAATGCCAAAAGATAACTCAAACAAATACAGAAAGTCCTCTCCCAAGAATGCGCCTCTCTCTCTCTCTTCTTCTCCAATTGCAGCTCCAGACTTGCGCTCTGATCATCAAGTGAGTGAGTGTCCAAATGAGGTGCTAGCCTCTCTTATTTATACAATCTGGCAGGTGCTGGAGTGAGGTGTCTTTTCACTGGCAGGGTCGACTTGTCAATCTGGGTGGTTATAACCACTTTAATATATTTTGGGGCCGACTTTTCATTTAGCCCATTACAATTAGGGTTTGACCAATCCGCAAAAGGGGATTTGGTCAATTACAATACCCGGCATGATCAATCCGCAAAAGGGGATTGATCTAATGAATAATACATCAATAATAATTAGAATACTCTTTGGAGTTACATTATTTCAACACAAACAAGGATAGGGGAAATGAAAGGAATAAAGATGGAAAGTGGTAAGTATGGAGGGAACGGACGATGACTTTTTACAGATCCACCCAATAACAACCTATCTTAAAGGAAAATCAACTTACTAGGACACCATGTCACCTTTCCAGGTATGAATGAGGCAAAGAGCATAATTTCCAAGCAAACGTCATGAAATGAAGAAGGATTCAATACAATATATTCAAGTGCTTAAAAAATCAGAGTGATACATACCATGATACCCGGACTCATTACCTTATGGAGCAAGACTCACCGCTACTTCAGGACTAGGCTGGTGGGATGGATACTGTTGCTGGTGATAAGTGAACTTTACTGAAGAAAAGACGGGCCCTCCAGGGCCATGCTCAAGTCGTCTGGCTCTCGGTACTCCATGTCTAGGACCTGTGGGCCTCGAGACGTGATCTCCTTAGTTATCCCTAGGCTAGGGGATGACATCTGGCTCCAACTTGGGGACATGTGCTCACCGTAGAGCGCATGAGAACCTCAACATCTCTGGTATGACCCATGCCTTCTAAATCTCAACAAAGGATATTAGTAATCCCTAGGGTGGTGATATCACCCCTCATCCATATATAATAAAATAAACAAATAAAAGCATGTCTAGTCTAGCATATGATCATGAGCATACATATATACATAATGAAACAAGACAATAGGAAAATGCAACTACAACTATGCTAACATGATATGCAATGGTATATACAATGGATGAAAAATGCCTACCCACCTCTACTTACCTGTTGGTTGAATGCTAAGTGTAGTCATATAACCAGTGAAACCATCCTAGCAATATCTCATAATACCTGCCTCTGTGCTTCATCATAAACCAAAACAATGACAAGTCAAGCACAAAAACAACATGAGTTAGAGTATGTATCATATCATAGGAAATTGTAAAGTCTAGCTCATGGAGGCGGGAGGGAGGGACAAAATTATGCCAAGTTACACTTCTAGGAAAATGCTCAATCCATCTCAGAAAGGGATCGTGAAAAATCAAAGCTCAAAAGACCGACTCAAAGAGTTTGAAGGTTGGCTACCTTGGACGTCATCACATCCCGAGGTTTGGGAAGGGACTAGCAAGAACCTAGAGGATGATTGGCAATTTTTTAAGGGAAAGCTAAAAGACTGAGATAAAAAACTTCTTCTTAAGGTATTTTTAACCTACCCTTGAATTCTAAAAGAAGGTTCTTACCCAGAGAAAACTTGGGACAAGGGACATGTTTCCCAACTTCATCCTTAGTGACATAATGAGGTAAAGTAATCGAAGGGAGCTGGAAAACCTTGTCACAAGTACCTTGCTTTAGGCAAGCAATGTCCTCACCTTTATCAAGATCTAAGCACAATGGTGGTTGATAATCTTCCTCATAGAATAAGTCCAAGTACTGAAAGGAATACTCATCAAAATCCTCAAGGTATGACGAAAATCATCAGGAGAACATAGAACTAGGTCACCCCTGGGTGCTTGGAAAATATCTGTAATTATACCATCTCCTTGTTGCCCTATGTCAGAATCAATAGCAATCTCATATGATGTTTGTGAAGGCAACAAATGGAAATGACTCTCAAAGTTGTAAATGGGATCCCCATCATACCCAATCACATCACATTTACGTTTGCCAATGTGTATGAACTCATCAATATTATCAACCATGGCATTACCTTTATCACAACACGAAGGGATTAAAACATCCAAGGGCTCCTCTAACAATTCGTCACTTTCCAAATCACAAAATAAAGCATCTTCAAAATCTTGGAAAGGGAAATAACCTACCGTATTCACTTCTTCCTGTGCAGGAGAGTCGAAGACTTGGATGACTTCATCAAATGAAAAAGCAAGCATCAGTGCCTCGTCCTCATGACTTGCCCCTTCATCTTCAACTTCGTAATACAGAGGGTCTAGCTTGTCCAAGGATTCCCATTCTTCTTCACCTTTTGAAACATAGAATAGGGTATCGTCAAAACCCTAAAAGGAAAGTGACTAACCTCATCCTCTTCTTCTTATGCAGGAGGAATAGGATCTTGAATGGCTTCATCAGAGGGAGGAGCACACATTAATACTTCATCATCATGTTTGATATCTTCANTATCAAACATGATGATGTTTGATATCTTCATGCTTGCTCTTCAACCAGGTCCTCATTATTCTTGGTAGAAGCATGAGTAAATTCTTGCCCTTCCCTATGGGATTGGTAACCTTCATCACGATCCCTCTCCTCAACCTCTTGTTGATCGATGCCTTGCTCCAAGCTTTTTGGGGATTCTTCAACGAAGGTCTCTAGGAAAGCTATTCTCTTAAGAATATCTGGGGTATCTTTGGGCTCACTAATCTTGACTTTTGGAACAAAGGATTGTTCTTCCTTGGATGAGGAGATGTTGGCTTCGACTTCTGTGGCCATGTCATAAGCTTCTTGGATTGACCTTGGGCTCTTTTTATCGAGTAGGAATCCTGATTGTCTTGAGAATGACCTGATATAGAGGAAAATGAGAAATTGGGGTCCAGGACGATAGGTCATTCTCATTCTTCTTTATGTGATTAAGTTTGTTCACCAACACCATAGGATCCTCTTTGATATTCCATCTCTTGAGGAAGACCTCTTCTAATTGATCCATGGATGTAATACAAGCATCAGGGAGACTATCATACCATTTTCTAGCATTGCCATGAAGAGTGGCAGAGAAAAGTTTCATTGCGAGATCTTTAGCATCATCACTGATAGGATGGAGTTCAAAAAAGGCCCAGAAATTGCTCATGTGGTCTTCGTCTCTAACCTCATCGTCACCAGTGAATTTAGGGAGCCAATTTACATACCTCAGAGGCATTTCTTGAGGGTAACCTGGGATTTCACTCATATATGAGGGTTTAAAATTTTCTGGGTCCCAATGAGAGGCCATGGTTGGCCTTGTCATCAGTGGAGTCGCCAGATAATCCTTCTAGCGATTATCAAAGAGAAAAGAGGGAAAGACCCTCAATGGAGTCACCAGGTAAGCTTTGTGAAATGATGGCTTTTAGTAGAAGGCTTACCGAAAAGTTGTCGTTGAGGAAAATTGACTCGGTGTTCCTCGACAACGGCGCCAAAAATGTTATTGCACAATTTCTACTTGCCCAAAGCCTAAAGGCAAGTAGGCCGAGATTAGTGTAACATGGGGGGTAATTCTGTCACTGTCACCTCAACAAGGTACCCGTTTCTATTGAGAAGGAAAAGACCTACTCCAAGGGAGACCTCCCAAGACCTAGGGGTTTTTGAGGAAGGGAAGAGGACAAGGTAAACTACCCCTCTCTCTCTAGGTCACTCAAATCAGGTTTAAGTCTTGTTGGATGAAGCAAAGGAGAATAAAGTGCACCCGCCCTTAACCAAGACAACAATAAACGTTATAGCAACAAATGATAATGATGCTTCAACAAGACAGTAAACTTGCAAATATATGCTGGCAGTCTATGTATGCAGTGAATGACAAATAGATGATAGCAATAAATAAATGATACAACTGCAATTTATATCAACAAGAACTCACTTATGTAGACAATGTGAACAAGTATTAAAAGCATCAAATGATAATACTTTGTCTTATGTGAGTTCTCTAAATATATCAACCAACAATTGGATTTAAGCAGGCTGTCAAAGTTAAATGTAACAGCAGAAAATCAGAGTAATGACAACAGTGATTAGGCTTCAGAAATGTACTTCATGAAGGCAATTAAACACACACTTTAACACTTATTGATAGTACCTTGCCTATTACAAATTCTGGGATGACTTAGATGGTTAATAGGCTGATATAAGCTGCAAAATGATAGCTGTAGCAGTGATTATGGCCAACAACTTGGCTGTTAATATTTCTAGGTTAGGTTAGCAAGTTAGTTAAGGTTAGCAGAGTATCAAGTAGGGAATTGAGCTTAAAAGTTGATGATCCTTGTCAAAGGTCAAAGGAGGATGACTAGTGCCTTTCTAGGGTAATGGAGTCAAAGATGGTGGCTTCTTCTAAGGCTGCTAATTAATGATAATACACAAAAGTCTAAGAGGGAAAAAGTCTAGGAGGAGAAGCAACTTAAGTCCTCCTAGATTTAGACTTCAAGAAACAAAGTGCTAGGGTGTAGGCACTTCTAGGCCCTAGCGCCTTGCTCTCCTTAGCCTTTTTATGGAGTAAATACCTATGCAACAATAACCAAATGCAAACCTCTAGAGAGCTAGCTCTTTAGGGCTCTAGGATTTCACTAGTTACTAGATCAATTTAGTGAAAGCTTGGCAAAAATAAAAGTAAGAAAGTAACATCTTAAGTTTCTTACTTCAAGCATTAAATACACCATGCAATTTCATAATCTTATATGAGCAAATAAAACCATGCAATAAACCATTCAATAGATGACAAAATGCAGATTCTACTTACTTGGACCAAGAATAATCATGAATATACCATGCAAGATCACCATAAAACTCCAAAAATTGATCCAAGTTGCAAAGATAAGCCTTAAACAAGAGTGGCGTCTCGTTATTTCAGCCAATAACCCAAGAGGTGCACGAATTTCAGTCCTCCTTGTCTCCAAGGACAAGTTATGATGAAAAATGAATGTACTTTTTGTTTATTTATACCAAATCAGGGCCTAAATTAATTTAAATTCAAAACTGTTGGGCCGACCTGGCCAATTTGTTACAAAAATTAAATTTCCAACAAAATTAAATAAATTTGCATCTAAAATCTCCTCCAAGGGTGACGTCATGCCCTTCTAAGGTGACGTTGAGCCCCATATGTGGAGCGTTGAGCAAGGAAAGTGGAATGCTTGGCCTCCAAAGGCCTAAAATGATGCCCACACGTGCCACAAGCCTCACAAATGCCTCCTGTTATCCATCAAAGTTGCACTAAGATGGACTTCCAGCGAGCTGCCAAAGTTTGAACATCATTTGTTCATAGTTCAGAGTTCAGAAGTTCAACCGATCATAAAGACTACCTTTTCTCTTTACATTTCCATAAAAAATTGTAATAAGAGATGTTTGCTTGATGAACTTGTAAAAGGTCTTAGCCACCTTAAGTCCTAAGCGTGAGTTATACTTTGGAGTGTTTTTTCACTTACTAATTATATTTTGCCATTTTCAGGCAATTTATAATTTATGAGTTTTTTCACTCAATTCCTCTAGAGCTGGAGTATATGCCCATGGTTAGGCTTGAGCATGGATCTAAGCCTAGTGTCTAATGTATATTACCATGCTAAACATCCTCCTAGAGTCTTATAGAAATGTATTAAGTCCCCCCTAGGATTTTTTTTTAATTTTTTCAGTTAATTAAAAAATTGTCAGAATTCGACAATTTTTAATTAAAAAATAAAGATACATTAAAAAAATGGTACTAGGGGACTAAATAGGCTATGGGGATGCTCATTTTTGGACCTAGAGCACCCATATTACCTAAGTACCCACTTGTTTGAGTAAAATTAGTGATTTTAATCACTTAAAATTAATTTTACTCTAAAAAACCCAAAAAAGTCAAATAAAATCAATAAAAATCAGCAAGGGCAAAAATAAAGGAACATGTGGAGACATGATTGAAGACAAATAAAAGCACAAAAGTCAAGGAGATAGTCAAAGGGAACAAATCCAAGATTGATTGATGGTTGATTGAAGATTTGTTCTGAGATTTGAGCATGTGCACAATTGAGAAGTGCGCCCCCCTTGGAGTGGTGGCGCACCCTTGAGGTGGCAGCCCACTCCATTAAGAGGTGGTGCGCCCTTGGAGTTCCAAACCGTTTGATTGACATTTGTTTGATGTGGGAGAGGTGGCAGCCCTCATCCCACACTTGGTAGCCCTTTCTCTACCACACGGTGCGCCCTCCTCTACCACATGGTGCGCCCTCCTCATTGGGAACTCCACCCAATTGTGTATAAATGTAAGAGCTCTCTCCCATTGTTTGCTAGTTGGAGCTTGGGTGAGATGCTTGCTATTGTAATCGGTATATCATTTCTATTTGAATAAAAAGGCTTTGGAGGCTACTTGATGGTGTAGAGCTATTATGTGTGGATCATTTATGTGTATGGTGTACATGAGGTATATGTGTTGTTGATTATTTTTTGCAATTTCTTTGGTAAATTTTGGCCTTGTAAGAGGAGCTATCTCTCAATAGGATAGAAGTAGGAAGCTTGCTTGCTTCTTTGTTTCTATTGTCTTATATATGCTAGGTAGTTTTATGTGCATGCTTATTTTGTTTAATTCTCATGCTCTCAATTTTTTTCTAAATTATATGACACCAATGCGGTTAACCACTTTGCAAGAAGTTTGAAGTTGTGCAGGATATCTCATTTGAAGGAGAGGCTAAGCTAGCTTGCTGCCCCCTCACTCTTAAAAATTTGTGGTGAAGTAACATAGTCCCTCCACTCTCCATCGAAACAGGAACTCCATTGCCCAAGGGTTCAATAAATTCAAGCATTTTTTTCTTCTCTTTCTCATCAAATTTATATCTTTTGGTTACTTGTTCTAAATACTCATAGAGTAAAAGATTGTTGGTTCTAAGATTGAATATCTCATTTACTTTATCCATTTCAAAGCAAGTAGTTTAGATCTCAAATTCTAAAGAAAGATTCGACTAGATCTAGCTTGCTTCATTTCATCTTTAGTCTCAATCTTTTCGGCAATTTTTAAAGGCTAAAAATAGGTGTTTTCCAAGAGCTTAATTTCCTTATCTAAGCAAAACTTACCGTCTTTATATTTCTGTTTTAGGACAGCGAAAAGAATAGTAAGAAAAGGGCTTTCTTCACTTAGTTTAAATTTAAAATTTTGCTAGTTTATTATAGAATTTGACTTAGAAATTTTTGTAGATTTTTTTTTACTAATAACCCAAGACACTTCTAAAGTGTTTTTGGGCATCTTTTGCTATCTTTGTTCGCTGTTTTATGCAGGTTGACGAACAGATAGGAAGAAACTCTGTTCGTTTTGGGCGGATTAGGAGCATCTGGGACCCCCGGGAGCACCCATTGTACTTAATAAATCTTTGTACAATGTAAAGCATTGTAAAGACTTGTGACCCCCCCAATGAATGGTCACAAGTCACTTCCATAAAATCTCGTGAAAGATCTTAATAAAATTAGTGGGACTACAAGCTCTCGCTCTTCATTCCCCCTGGGGGAATGGTGTTTTCGGTGGTGGTGTCAATTTTTTGCAAGTTTTAGCTTAGATTTGATTTTGCATAAGTAAAGTAAGCTAAAGTAATCTTTTATCCATCACAAAACACAATTAATCAGTTTAGATCAATTTTTCCTTTTTTTAGCAAAGTAGAACACTAATTGCTAGATTAGCTTTATTTTCCGCAATTTCAATTTCGCAAATAAACTATCCCCTTAGCGACCTCGCAAGAGGCCTGGTCAGTGTGGATCTAGTAATTAGTCTCACATTTATTTTACTTGTCATAAAATAAACAATTTCCCCTCAGCTCACAGTGCGGTTCCTGACCCTTTCAGTTGCGAGCTAGTCTCGATCTGCTGGGAGTAAGTTCATACATGCTGTGTTGGTCAGTGGTTGATAGTTTAATTAGGACAACCCCCAAAGTAGTTAACTTAATGCGCATGAAAACGCCTTGAAGTGACTTGAGAAGTAAGGCGGGCCCTCTCGGGACCTGGCTTCCCACCCGTTTTGGACATCCAACACTTTGAGTGAGTTTTACTGGTGAGACCATTGGGTTTCGGTAAATCTCTCCGCAAGTTTCCAAACAAAGAGTTAACCTCCAAGGAGGTCCAAACCATTTCATTAACTGAACATTAATTTATCCTAATAAAACACGCGAACTACATTGCCCACGATTCACTTTAAGGCACTAGTCTTAATTTTTCACACTCAACAAAGCTACAGGCTTCATTTCAAGTTTGGTTATCTATTTAATTTGAATGAAACTTGCATCTCACAATTGTTTCTCAGTATCCTTTTGATGCAAGTATATGCTTATTTGGTTATATATTGTGGTGAATGTTTACTTCATGTTTTATCAGTTTATGGTTGATGGTTTAAAAGAATAATAAACTCCTAGATTTCATTTTTGTACTTGGCTTATTTTAAAGTCTTAGTATATTTGTTAGGGACTACCCCCCTTGGCTTCGCTAGGAGTTGGCCTAGACGAAGGAGTTGAGGATTAGGTGACAACACCTTAACTCTCACTTGCCCCCAAGGACACACCGAGTGGATTGAAGATTTCTTCCACGTCTCCCAGGTGTGTATAAGGCGACAACACCTCCAAAGATGAAACCCTAGCTCTGGATGACATCTAGGGCTATCATGGTGACATCTTGGCCTCCCAAGGAAATCGTCCAAGTGAATGAAGGTAGGGCTCGTCCGTCTAAGGCCTACCAGAGTGCCTCCAAAGGCAACGACTTCCTTCTTCATGGTACTATCCTTCAATGTACCTGTCCACCGGGCAAGGTCTTGCAGGAACAAGTAAGCCCTCCAGGGGTTCATAAGTCACAAGAATCATAGCATGTAAATCACATCCAATAATAAAATTACCAAACATGTGCATCAAACCCCTTTAACCCCAAACGAATGCTCAAAGAGGTTATGCAATTTGAAAAGTTAATTTTGGAGAGGGTTTCAGGGTGTCCTATTGGGCTAACCTCTCTTAAGTTTGGGGTGTTTCGCAGGTGGAATCTAGTCCAAGTCATGTAAGTGTATGAGGTGGCATGGGTTAAATATTTGGGCATGGGGTGCATATAATAACAAGGAAATGTAAAGTCTTACTTGTGGGTGCTTTTGTAGAGGGTGACCTGTACCTTGTCATAAATGCAATTGTTTCCTAGCCCATTCATTGCCTTTTACTCATAGCTTTATTTCTTTTGATATTTTGCTCTTGTGCTTTAAGGGAATAGTTGAGGGCCACTGTCTTGGCTTGATGACCAGAGCTGACAACATTATCCACAAACATTTCACGAAAATGAAAAAGTTGGCTTGTGACGAGACCCTCTTTCTCTTGGCTATGCCACCAAGGGCCACTACCCTGGCTTGGTGACCAGATAGGTGGTAGTGTCATACCGCTACATGCCTATGGTCATAATAGGCTGGCTTGTGATGAGACCTCCTATCCATCAACTAGTACCTGGAGTGTTTATGTTATCTTATGGGTCCCCTTTTCTTATTGAGAAGCTTTTCATTGCTTTCTCAGGGATCCCTGGGCGAAGCATCTTGAAGGTTTCAACATTGGATTTTATCTCTTGCTAGCTACTTTTACCCTCTGGGCCTTTAGCCCCTTATTCCCACAAGGTAAGGTACAATCCTTCCTAGTGTAGCCAATCCCAATGCCCAAACAAGGATAGGGGAAAATAATGGAATAAAGATGGAAAGGGGTAAGTATGGAGGGAACGAACGATAACTTTTTATAGATACACCCAGTAGCAACCCATCCTAAAGGGAAATCAACTCACTAGGGCACCATGTCACCTTTTCAGGTATGAATGAGGCAAATAGCAAGCAAACGTCATGAAATGAAGAAGGATTCAATACAATATATTCAAGTGCTTAAAAAATCAGAGTGATACATACTATGATACTCAGACTCATTACCTCATGGAGCAAGTCTCATCGCTACTTCAGGACCAGGCTGGTGGGATGGATACTGCTGGTGGTGATAAGTGAACTGCACTGAAGAAAAGAGGGGCTCTCTAGGGCCATGCTCAAGTCGTCTGGCTCTCGGTACTCCATGTCTATGATCTGTGGGCCTCGAGACGTGATCTCCTTAGTTATCCCTAGGCTAGGGGATAACAAGGCCAACATACAAGTGGAGTTGAGAGACGATGCTGCATATCCAATGATTGGAATGGAATATATCTCTTTCCATATGCCATCAAGTGATGTTCTCCAGTTGAATGATGTTTTTTGTGTTTCTTCTTTAACTAAGATTCTTCTTTCAGTTTCAACGATGATATATCTCAAGTGTGTGGTTGAGTTTGATGATAAGCAAGTCATCATAATAGTTTGTAGCCAAAGGGATGGTCGAGCCTTGGCCAAAGGTGTGCAAGTTGCTTGTGGATTTGGTGAAACCTAGTGCTTTAATGCATGACTGTGACATGCTTGGAGAGCTTTGGCACAAGAGGTTTGGTCGCTTGCACTATGGAGCACTACCACTTTTGAAGGACATAGTGCAAGGATTGATAGATTTCATTTTAGCTTTTTAGCTCGGGAGGTACTCCGCATGTTTTGTCTTGTAGGCGGATGTAACCTTATGTTGAAACTACTAGGCACTTAATTTTGTAATGGGTTTTTATAAAGTTGTAAAGTGGTTCTTTTATTAAAGTGACTTTTTAATGAAGTGTACCTTCTAATATTAAAGTGACTTTATTTCATAAAGTGCACTTATGTAATAAAGTGAAATGTACTTTAATATTTTAAGGGATTTATTTTGGAGGGAATGAATCATGGCCTTTGATCTTGTAAAGGCAAGATTAGATCTTGTCCTTTGGATTTAGGGTTGGGGGAAGGTAAAGAGACACTTGGGAGGGAAAAGGTCATCTTCAGATTTTATAAAAGAATGCATTGGGTAGTGTGCAAGACAAGAGGAGGAGATTGAGAGAGAATTTTCGAGTAAGCTTGAGAGAAGAAAGTTAGGGCAGCAAAGATAACACATTTCCCAAGAGATATTGGGCACAAATCCCAAGGGAACATTTATGTTAGAGTGTTGGGTTCTTTTTATGCTGTGGGAGGTCGTACTATATGGATCTGTATAGCAGAAAAGAGGGCACGAAAATCGAGGCAAGTATTGGCACAAAAATTGAGGTAGCTTGGGATATTTTTCTGTTGAAGGACAGTCTGTACAATAACAGTTTGGCTCTGTTTTCGAGGTGTTGTTTTTCTGGGTGGGTCGTAGAGCAGTACGGACTTGGCACGAAAATCGAGGCAGAAATTTTTGGGACAGTTTTGGGTGCTGTGAGGTATTTTTCTCTTGGCTGGAAATTGTATTGTTGCTGCTAATATGTACTTTCCTGAAGCTGAATAATAAGAACTCTCTCTCTCTCTCATTGGGTTTCCCCACATTGGGGTTTTCCCTGGCATTGCCTAAATTTCTGAGTTATTCATGGTTGATTGAATGTTGTTCATTGTGTTTATTCCGCTGCATAATTACTTAGCAATGTGTATTTCTACTTATGGTAATTTCTGAATGTGGGTTTAGACATTTCAGATTTCATGCAAGACAGTTATCTCTAGGTTGCTAAGTGTATGACAAAATATTAGCTTGCTGATTTTTGTCATTAAATTTCTACATGGTATCAGAGCTTGGGCTTTGAGTGACAGTGAACAGTGAGATTTTTGGGCAAAGTTGAAGGGGGAAAATTTTTGATTGTTTTCCTTGAGCTGTGACAGGGAATATGGTTGCATGTATTAGATTTAAGGATCGGTTGGATGACATTTCCAACTATTTGCAGTCGAAGGTCCAGATGTCAGTTGTTATCAAGGAGAACAAGATTTGGAACTATGTCAGTTCTGTTGTTGTGGTTCCCACAACAAATCCTGTTGCTTTGGATTTCCATGAGGTCAAGGAGGCCAAAGCTCAGAGGATTATTCTGGATGGGGTGTGTTGACCGCCTCTCAAACACAGGTGGTCAACTCATGTGCCATGAAGAGATGCATCATCAGATGCAAATTTGTCGAAGACTTTGGTTCTACAGGGCATGTTTGGTCCCAACACTTCTTTTTGTAATTGGATTTTCCACACCCCTGCATGGGTTAATAATGTAATAGGTCTGCATGAGTCATGTCTAGGTCAGTTACCTTGGGATCGGTTCACTGGGAGAGTTCCTTTCATTGAGGGTTTTTTATCCTCAGGTTATCAATTGGGCTTTTCAGCCCTCTTGATTTCCCTTGAGTTTTTCCCCCACACTTGCAATAATTTCTCCAAAGTGGTGAACGATGTTCTAGTGGGCTTATGTTTTGGTAACTATTATAGGGAATCATTGTAAATGACCATGCAAGACATCTTAGAAAGTTTCGTAGAATTCCGTCGAGTCTAAGTCGGTTTTTTTTAATTAATTAATTTTTAATTAAATTTCCCTAAGTTTGGAGGTTTAATTATTTAATTAATTAATTATTTTTGAGCAATAATTGTAAAAACTAGGTCTTTGGACTTTTGATAGGAGTATTTGTGCTCAAAAGAAATGGAATAGCACCCCCT
>JASDQU010185515.1:0-11438 GCA_032191745.1 Picea mariana | reverse complement strand
ATGAAGTTCTTGGTGAAGCTTTTTGTTGTCTATTTTGTTGAACAACAAAACTATAGGTCAATGATGCCCTTGTTTACTAAGTCTCGAATGTAGTGCATGTGGATCTCGATGTGCTTCGTCCGCTGCCTCTAAACTAGATCTCTAAAAAACTTCAAAGTGCTCTGGATTTTGCACCATATGCCGATCAATCGATGAAACTAAATTCCAAACTTAGTGATAAATTCCAAACGATCAATCGATGAAACTAAATTTCACTGCCTCTAAACTAAAATGTAGCCACATAGGTTGAATGTTTATGTTAACTACCCCTCTGTACTCTGCCTCGTTTGAAGATACTGAAATAACAACCTACTTCTTGCTCAACCAACAGATAGGCCCGGAACCAAGACTAAGTGAGTAACTAGATGTGGACTTGCAATCAATGTTATCGTGAGCCCATTTAGAATCAGTGAACCTGATGAGATCCAATGTAGAGTCTTCAGAATAATGAATCCCAAAGGTGATGGTTCCATGTATGTATCGAAGGATACTCTTTGAAACCTTCCAATGTTTCTCATGCGACTCTAGCATGAACCTGGAGACTGCTCCAACTGCATAGGAGAGGTCTGTTACAAAGTGTGTGAGATACAAAAAGATCCCCAGTAGCTATATATATAGTGTGTTGTCAACCAGTGGAGTGTCCCCGCCATCCTCATGTCTGACTCTTGATAGGAAAGGAGTCGGGGAGGACTTGCAGTCTTTCATGTGAAATATCGCAATGAGATCTCGTGCATACTTGGCCTGAGATAGTTTGATTCTTGATGTATCTTGACTGATCTTGATTCCAAGGAAGAAATGTAGTGGACCCATGTCTGTCATCAAGAACCTGTCATGAAAAATCCTCTTGACTGCAGCAGTCACTGAATTCGAGCAACTCGTGATCAACAAATCATCAACATACAGAACTAGGAGTAGAAGTGAGTCATTTCTCATGAGCATGTAAACATTTGGGATTGACTTATAACCTACAAGCTTCTTTGATAATAGGTAAGAGTCTATCATGTCATGCCATGCCCTCAGAGTCTCCTTGAGGCCATAAAGAGACTTCTTAAGTTGAAAAACCAGAGATGAATCCTACATAAATCCCTGTGGATGCTCCAAATAGATCTCCTCAGAGAGATCATCATGAAGAAATGCATTCTTCACATCCATCTGATGGACTTCCCATCCTTTGACTATTGCAATGGAAAGTTCCAAATGTATGGAATCCATATTCTCTACTGGAGTGAAGGTCTCATCATAGTAAATGCCATGCACTTGTTGAAATCCTTTGGCAACTATTCTAGATTTGTATCTGCTAATATGTCCATCCATTGTTCTCTTGGTCCTTGTTGACGGGCAAACTTGACTTTCCATTAACTAGAAGAATAGATCTGGTCTGGGGTTGTCTAAATAACCCAATTCATTTGGTGTAACCTATTCTGACGAGTTTAATTGTTTTGTTAGCCAACTAGGGTCCTAAAGATAGAAAAATGAAATAAACTAACTAAAGAAGAGATTCTAACAATCGACACAATAATTACAAATATTTATCTAAGAATGTGAATATACAAATGATTATGAACAATTTATATACAGTTTACAAGGTTTTCATGAAATCTTGTGAAAATGATTGTTTGATAAAGTTTTTGAATCAAATATGAACAACACTATTTTTTTTTAAAGATATTAAACAAATAAATATTAAATGAATACGATTGAAACAACGATACATAAACAGTCAAAGATAATTTATGCAATCATCATTTCATTAATAATTAATTTAACTAAATAACACACAGACTAACCTGTAGCTGATCAGCGAAACTAGTATTATATTTCTATATTGTTTGAGCTCCTTCTTGTCCTGCTTGTGAGGAAAACTTGTGACAAAACAATACTAGTACTTCCAAAATAAATTCAAAGAAGTGATTGATGTGTTGGAGTGAGAATATAGCAGCATAATGATGACTAATTAAAAATCATGTGATCTTATGATAATCAATAACTAAGAAAGAGAGAAAACTCAATTTTGAGTATTAATTTTATCCATCATTTAACATTAGGAATAAATTCAATAATAATCAAATGATAAATTGATCACACATACAAAATGGAATAACAAATTATGGACAACATATAACATTTAACAGTATGAAAACACCATATGATGACAAGCTAAAGCTAAAATCAACCATAATAACATTCTCATAATACAATAGTAATGAAAGAACAAAATGGAATAAGAATCACACAGGTCTAAATACAAAGATGAATTGTTTTCCCATATTCTTTCTCAAAATCATATGCCCATACTATAGTCGTGGAAGATTTTTTGGGGATAATAGACTCTTAAAGATGGAAAAAATTAATTGATACATAAATGATAGCAATTAACCATGTATTGATAAAAAAGACTAAAGCTAATTTAAATCAATGCATAATCAATTATTAAAAGAATATGAAGATGTTATAATGAAAATAAAACCATTTTACTCAGAGGACAAAAGCCATTAAGCAACATGGAATTTCATATTATTCTTTGAAAATACTCATCCATTCTCCCAAAGATTCTAACCATATGTTACTCCAATTGAAAAGAAGAAAAGTTTAATAAATAAATAATATACAAAAGAGAAAGGATAAAAATCCTCCTCTCCAATTCTTGGATCCCTTTGGCTCTGAGCTTTCTCATATATTTATACAATGAGTGAATAGTCTGGGTGTCACTAATAATTTCTGCCACTTGAAATTTGTCTCTTAAAGATACACAAATATCTCTCAAATTGTGCATTTGTTTGGGGAAATCTGTAGGTGGAAGGTAAACGGGTCCATTGGGAAATGGGTTTTCAACCATTTCATCACATGCCTCACGGTTTGGCTGCAATCAATCCTGCAAAATCGTCTGTCTGATCTTGACGCCTTTCCAAATTTTATCTATTCTTGCTCATACTTTTTTTTGTAGCAATCCAATATTATTTTTGGATCAATCATCTTGAATGTATTTGGATAATAAAATGAAACCATGATTAGATCCGTATCAAATATTTGATAATAGAAACCTGTGAAACAAAAATAAACCTAAATTAATAACCTAAAAATTGTGAATAAAACAAAATATAGAACAATAAAATTAAAAAAATGAATTTAAACTAACTATAAGTCCTAAACAAACATTGTTTATATTTTCCTTTCAAATATGATCTTAATTCTAGAATCTTGATTTTGATTTTTAACAAAATTAAACAAATGATAGATAATTCTTTTTTTATTTATATTATTTTATTGAAATGAGATTCAAAATGAAAAAAGAATTTAATTAATTAATATCACCAAATAATTTTATGAAAATGAGAAACCAACCAAGATATTATTTGATGAAATATTGAACCCATTATTCAAAATAGTCAAACTTGTTAATGAGCAAAAGAAAAAACACATAATCATAATTTAAACGAAAGTAAACAGTTGTTAAACATTAATGTTTTTGTTTAAATTGAGATTTATATTCTTGTTTCTAAATTTTGACATATACTCTTGTAAGGAATGTCCCATACTATAGTGAATGTCTTAACCTTGTCTCAAAGCAAGCCAAGGTATGGAACTATTTGAAAAGGTTGATTCTGTAGCTCATTATAATTATCAAGATTCCAATGGGAGTGCTTTAAATTTTGTAAAAATTTAGGGTGAGTTATTGGGGCCCAAAAAATGGTGACTTATTGGGTGAAGCAGTTATCTCTGATCTGGTAAGATTTCACCTCAGGAAGAAAACAATAAGACTTGAAAATTGATTTAAGATCGCTAAAATAAATTCACTCTGAGACCATATAGTATTAGGATAAGCTTAATGTTATAACCAGACAATAGAATTTTATTTTTAGGGGATTATAACCTGAAATAATGTCTTAATCAAAGAGTCGCGATATTTATAAAAGAATTTCAACATTGTTGACAAAGCCACTGCTGCCAGCAGACATCCACAGCCTCGACAGGGATGTCATTTAACCCACTCAAATGCTTTAATCCCATCCAATAGTTGTATCCACATGATGTATACTTCCATAAAAGTTAATTTAAAATCATATATCTGCTACCTCTTGACCCGACATTGCTTCATTGCCAGTAGGACTATTTAGTACCTTGACGAAGTTGTCTTGGTATCATGTGTGCATTGACCCGCTGCCAGCGAGCCTGTTCAGTACCCCGATGGGTTTACACACACTTCCCACACATCAATGCTTTCAACCCTCTTATGCCACTTTTAAATAGTAATACAATTATAGATTTATTGATAAAAAAGAGAGCGGGGTGATATTGGAGGTTAATTGCAATACATGTGACTAGTTGATCAAGTTATTTACTTGCTTTCAAAACTGGAAGTTTTATCATGGTTTAGAGATTTTGGATTTCCTTTAAGAAATCATCTAAAGAATGGGGAAGCACTTAAAAGTGATTCCTTAAGAATATGGACGGTGTAAAAAGTTTAAAGATCATCGCAATTCTCAAAGATTTAAACCATATCTCTGGTGTAATACTCTGGCAAAGACAATTTGATGAAAAAATAAACGTGACAATTTACTTAAAATTAATTGTCTGAGCTATATTTTAATATCACAACCTCTTTGAAATATTTCAATTTTCTTGAGAAACATAAGTCATAAAATAAATTCTTCCTTTGACAATAACTTTTTGATCAGAAATATATTGATTCAAAAAGAAATATAAGAAGAAAAATCATTCAAAGCAATCAAAGAAAACAAAAAAAACACAACAAACCGGATCAAATTTTATTAATGGGATTCAAAATCAGAAGTACACAAAGTAAAAACAACAAAAGAAAACTTTTCAGGAAACAATTTTGGCCAAAGATAAACTTGAGCTTTTGAATCCACTAGCATCTCACTATAAAATAAAGGAAGAACTAAATCATATAAAATATCATGTGTGAGCAAGTTCTTTTATTAAGATAGTGATGCATGAGATGCTACTTTGACCAAGTATTATTATTAAAAATAAAAGAGGCTAAAAGAAAATAGAAAAATCCTTATTAAGATGAGTGCAGTCCTACTCGTGGCACCTTGGGCCAGGGTTGAATTTATAGTTCAAATTTACTTATCTCTTTACTTTCCATTTAAAATTTTCATGATGATACTGCATTTTTGAAAATAAATATTCAATGGAAAGCAGAGAGAAAAAGATTTAAAGTAGACTTCCCTAACAATATTCACATTATGGTTCTCTTGGTGTACCTACTTGTGTTCATAACTGCATTATTACACAAAGAAATATTGAAAAAGAAAACTAAAGGAAACCTATTCCTAAACATACTATAAACTACTAAATAGATCAAGACGCCAAATAAAATCGTATTTCCAATGCAACCAACCGAGCATTTTCAATCCTGCAAGGCATAGAAAGTTGAAAATCAGAATAAAAGAATGTAGTATTTGTGGATACAAAAGAAATATGTCATGCTTACCTCCTATATATTCTTCTAAAAACAAAACAAGCACAACCGTACCATTCTTTTGAAACTTATTGATGTATGAATCCTCCAACCATTCTGTAATATGGTCGTGATATGAGTCATAATGGCATGTAAGAGTGTAAGTAAGTTTGGAAAACTTGTCAATATTATGGGGACCTGACATAACCATCTGCCAAAGCCAAAATGCCCCATCCTCCTGACAATTCTCCAAGTGGTCATCAATTTCTTCACATGGAGGATCTAAAAAAATAATGTAATTCTTACTTCCTAGATATTTAGGTAGAAACAAAGCAAGAACAACTTTATCTTTGTTATGAAAAATTTTTGGATACGAATCTTCAAGCCATTCTAAGATCCTGTCATAAAAATTAGGATCCAAACTATGACTTTGATGAAATGGATATATCAATGGGGAACACATCATAAGAGGATTCATGACGTCAATTAGATTATTGGTTTGAACGCTTCCTTTGATGATATTTATCATTTCAAAATGTGAAGCATAAACATTAAAATTTGAATTAATCAAAGAACAAATATGCAATGTAGAATATTTGATTTCCATAAGAATAAGTGCATTGTCTTTTTAAACAATAAATCATGTAAAATCATCTTGCAACATGTCATTTTTCTATACGAATGATGAAAGTGAAAGAGCATCAAATCCAACTTCATAAATGTTATCTTTGGAATTAATTTCACCAAATTTTGACATATCAAAAAGATTTGATTGTGATGGCAAGGAGTAAGATATTGTGGGTAAAGTATCAAGTCCACCGTAATCTAAGAAGAGATCGAGATATAAAGAGTAAAAGGAATCATAAATGAGCACATGAAAATAATATCTTGAGCTATGATATTTAACAATGGTATTCTCAAGACATTCCTCTTTACTCTCCTTAAAACTTTCACTTTGTTTTGGTGATAAATTCTTCAACATAATATGATCATCTAAATGTGTCTCTTGTATGATAGATAACTCAAAACTTTCATGACAAACATCTGATATTTCTTGTGGATAAGGTATGATTTGTAGATGAGGGCTTAAGGTTTCTTCTTCCAATTACAGATCTACATCTCTAATTAGTTTCATTGGAATGTTAGAATGCTTAAGATAGTTTTCGTCACCTAAGTGTTCTTCAATAACTAAATGTAAGTACTGATTAGAGCAAGAGTTAGAAGAATATGGACATTCACCTTGACCCAACATCAAATCTTCTACCACGATGGTCAAGGATTGATTATACAATGATTCAGAGGGTAAACCAAATTGATTGTCACTAAGAACATTTTCAATAGATTCTACCTCCCTTGCTTGTTCAAAATTTCTAGATGGATTCCTTTCATCCTCCGAAAAAAATTATTCTCGCAAATGAGTGGTAGGATTTGAAACTGATTCATCATTTTCTATTGAATGTGACTGGATGAAAGGGATGCAAGCATCATAGAGGAGATTTAGTACAAATGACATGTCATCAAAATTAAATTTACAGAGAGCATGATGAATTCTTTTTGAAAAGTCTTCTAGCGATAAATTTCCATTGATTAGTAAAGTTTGAAACTATTCACATAAATGATTGTAATCATAGTTTTCAAAAGAATCTAAAAATTCATCTACAAACTGAAACCAATCAATAATGTGATATGTTGGAAAAGACTCAAACAAATGTTTAATCTAACCCCTGAAAGTAAAAGAAAACAATCTGCACAAAACCTTTAAATCAAAAATATCATGCTTGATGCATTTACACCAAAACTTGTTAATATGGTCTTTTGAAAATACATTTCCCCTACCATCAAAAGTGAGTTTGGACAAGAGAGAGTTTGTCTTGTTGGGAATATAGGTAACGATAAGTGGAAAACATGTTCCAACACAGTAATTTGGGGGGCCTTGGAAAATTAATTAAATTCGAAACAAAGACTCCTATAAGGCCATCTTGTTAGTCTGGCCCTCCTTCTAGTGCCACTTGTTGACGGGTAAACTTGATTTGACATCAACTAGAAGAATAGATCCAGTCCGAGGTTGTCTAAATAACCCAAGCCATTTGGTGTAACCTATTCTGACGGGTTTAATGGCTCTGTTAGCCAACTAGGGTCCTAAAAATAGCAAAATGAAATAAACTAACTAAAGAAGAGATTCTAACAATTGACAAAATAATTACAAATATTTATCTAAGAATGTGAATATACAAATGATTATGAACAGTTTATATACAATTTACAAGGTTTGCATGAAATCTTACGAAAATGATTGTTTGATAAAGTTTTTGAATCAAATATGAAAAACACTTTTTTTTTTTTAAAAGATATTAAACAAATAAATACTAAATGAATATGATTGAAACAGTGATACATAAATAGTCGAAGATAATTTATGCAATCGTCATTTCATTAATAATTAATTTAACTAAAAAACACACAGACTAACCTGTAGTTGATCAACGAAACTGGTATTATATTTCTATGTTGTCTAAGCTACTTCTTGTCCTGCTTGTGAGGAAAACCTGTGATAGAACAATACTAGTACTTCCAGAATAAATTCAAAGAAGTGTTTGATGTGTTGGAGTGAGAATATAGCAGCAAAATGATGACTGATTAAAAATCATGTGATCTTATGATAATCAATAACTAAGAACGAGAGAAAACTCAATTCTGAGTATTGATTTTATCCATCATTTAACATTAGGAATAAATTCAATAATAATAAAATGATAAATTTATCACACGTACAGAAAGAAATAACAAATTATGGACAACATATAACATTTAACAGTATGAAAACACCATATGATGACAATCTAAAGATAAAATCAACCATAATAACATTCTCATAATACAACAGTAATGAAGGAACAAAATGGAATAAGCATCACACAGGTCTAAAGCCAAAGATGAATTGCTTTCTCATATTCTTTCTCAAAATCACATGCCCATACTGTAGTCGTGGAAGAATTTTTTGGGATAATAGACTCTTAAAGATGGAAAAAATTAATTAATACATAAATGATAACAATTAGCCATGTATTGATAAAAAAGACTAAAGCTAATTTAAATCAATGCATAATCAATTATTAAAAGAATATGAAGATATTATAATGAAAATAAAATCATTTTACTCAGAGGACAAAAGCCATTAAGCAACATGGAATTCCATATTCTTCTTTGAAAATACTCATCCATTCTCCCAAAGATTCCAACCATACATTACTCCATTTGAAAATAAGAAAAGTTTAAAAAATAAATAATATACAAAAGAGAAAGGATAAAAATCCCCCTCTTTAATTCTTGGATCACTTTGGCTCTGAACTTTCTCATATATTTATACAATAAGTGAACAGTTTGGGCGTCACTAATATTTTCCGCCACCTGAAATTTGTCTCGTAAAGATACACAAATATCTCTCAAATCGTGCATTTTTTTGGGAAAATCTCTATGCGAAAGGTAAACGGGTCCATTTGGCAAATGGTTTTTCAACCATTTCATCAAATTCCTCATGGTTTGGTTGTAGCCAGTCCTGCAAAACTGTTTGAATGATCTTAACACCTTTCCAAATTTTATCCGTTGTTGCTCATAATTTTTTTTGTAGCAATCCAATATTATTTTTGGATCAATCATATTGAACGTATTTGGATAATAAAATCAAGCCATGATCAGATCCGTATCAAATATTTGATAATAGAAACCTATGAAACAAAAATAAACCTAAATTAATAACCTAAAAATTGTGAATAAAACAAAATCTAGAACAATAAAATAAAAAAAATGAATTTAAACTAACTATAAGTCCTAAACAAACATTGTTTATATTTTCCTTTCAAATATGATCTTAATTCTAGAAGCTTCAAGATGATGGAGAGGAGAAAAATATTAATTTTGGTTTTTAACAAAATCAAACAAATGATAGATAATTCCTTTTATTATTATTCATTTTATTTTGAAATGAGATGCAAAATGAAAAAAGAATTTAATTAATTAATATCACCAATTGATTTTATGAAAATGAGAAACCAAACAAGATATTATTTGATGAAATATTGAACCCATAATTCAAAATAGTCAAACTTGCTAATGAGCAAAAGAAGGAACACATAATCATAATTTAAACGAAAGTAAACAATTGATAAAAAATAATGTTTTTGTTTAAATTGAGGTTTCTATGCTCGTTTCTAAATTTTGACATATACTCTTGTAATCAATGTCTCATACTATAATGAATGTCTTAATATTGTCTCAAAGCAAGCCAAGATATGGAACTATTTGAAAAGGTTGATTTTGTAGCTCATTATAATTATCAAGATTCCAATGGGGGCCCTTTAAATTTTGTAAAAATTTAGGGGGAGTTGTTGGGGCCCAACAATCCTATAGACCCATCTCCACCTAACAAGTTTCCTTCTTGAAGGAAGGGGAACCAGATCCCAGATATATCTCTCGAGAGGAGAGTTGTACTCCTCCTACATGGTGGATTCCCAAAAGGGATTTCCAGTATCCTTGCCATAAGACTGTGGATCTGAAGACTGGACCAAGAAAATATTCCTAGGAGGCATCGATTCAATGGTATGAGTGAAAGAGGAGGCTCCTCGAAATCATATCAAGTCCTCCTAGTATTAGATCGATCCCCAATAAGATCCTCTGCATCCTGAAGAGTATTCTGGGTCGACTTGGGCCTCGGCTCAGGATCTACATATGCATTTGCATGAACTTACTCTGCATCTAACTGTATTGAATCTGTATTTGGATCCTTTGAATCATAAATCTCATCTGAAAAAGAGTCAACATTTGCATTCTCATCATCTCTGACAGGTGGAGGAACAAACATGTCTACATGCAGTTGATAAGGTACATGCGAGACACTTTCCTTGAATTATACATTATGCTCAATGATGAGTCGATCTGAGGAAATATCAATGAATCTTTATCCCTTCACACTGTCTAGGTATCGAACAAAGATACAATTTTTTCTCTATGGATCAATCTCCTTCTTCTTCTAAGAGGGAATCATGCCCCATGCACTTGAACCAAAAATAGNGAAATATCTATGGGGATATTTTTTTTGGATGTAGGTTGCACAATTAAGTTCTTTATCTCATAATCTATGTGGAAGTGACTTTGCTTGTAGCATGCAAGATTCCATCTCTTTTAGAGATATATTTTCCTGCTCAACAACTTCATTTTGATATGGAGTATAGGGAACCATACGCTGCAACTAAATCACTGCCTTGTGAAAAAAAAATTGTATTTCATGGTTGATAGACTCTCCCCCATTATCTATTCAGAGGACTTTGATTTTCCTTCCTGACCATGTCTCAACAAGGGATTTGAAATATTTGAGGTGTTGAAAGACCTATGATTTTTTCCTGAGAAAGTAAATCCATGTGAAGTGTGAGAACCCATAAACAAAAATGAGCACGTGCCTTTCTTTACTAATTTATGGATGTGGAAAAGGACCCATGAGGTCACTATGGATAAGATCTAAAGGAGAGGAAGCCTTCTGAGTCTTTCCTTTGTAAAATTTCTCTTGAGGGTGTTTTCCAAGAACACGTCCCTCACAAATTCCTTTGGAGAAGTGGATATGAGGTAGACCATCAACCATTCCCTTCTTTATAAGTTGTTGCATATATCTCGAATTTAAATTCCTGAACCTTTCGTGTCATATCCTACTGCTTTCATCAGCATGGGTAAGCAGTAATACAGAATCTGGTTCAATAAATTTTGAAAATGTGTAAAGTCTAGATTGATGATTTACCTCACCAGTAGAAACCATGGAATTGGTTTGCATGTCACGGATATCCACTACATTAGATGTGAATATGAATCTCTTTTCGATGGCATATTTTTTTATATGATACATGGAGAGAAGATTGACAAAAAGTTTGGGAACTTCCAACACATTCTCGAAGCTTCCGTTTGTGAGTTCAATTATTCCTTTGTTGGT
>JASDQU010185513.1:0-13904 GCA_032191745.1 Picea mariana | reverse complement strand
AAGGCCCAGAGGCTTGTAGCTAGAAAAATATAAAAGTTGTATATTATCCTCTACATGATTTCCCTAAGGTCATGAGAGAAATGAAATGCTTCTCCACAAGATTCAAGGACCTATAAAATAAAACACACAATTAAATGAATGTCTCGCTTGTTGAGGGAATGCATTTTGTGGGGTCTTTTACTTTCCTTGCACATGACACTCTATGTGTTCCTAGCTTCAACTGGCATTGCAGAGCTCCTTACTTTCCATTGCAAATAGAACTCAATGCTTTGGAACCTAATAGATTAATGGAAAATAAAGGACTTGGAAAAAGGGTGCATTGCAAATGAGGATGCAACACACCCTCTACAAAAAAACCCATAAATGAGACAATATGAGCCATTGTATGTCAAGAAACCCCATGCCCAAAATTTACACCTGCATCCACCTCATACTATTTTACATGACTTAGAGAGGGTATTCTTGGGAAACACTCATTGAATCAGGGAATGATCTACCCAATAGGGCACCAAGACAACCCTCCCATACCTAAATTTTGCAAGTTGTATAAGGTCTTTGAGCATTTGTTTATTTTGAAAAGGGGGGATTTGATTCACATGTTTGGGTGGTTATTTTATTAGATATGGCTTACTTGGCACGATACGTGTGACTTGTGGACCCTTGGAGGGTGTACTTGTTTGTATTTGCAGGACCGTTCCAAGTGAAAGCTTTTCCATGGAGGAACAACATCACTTGGACCATCATAGGGGATTGAAGCCCACAGGTTGGATGATGTGCCCCCGCTCATTGCACACTTGGGAAGATGAACATTTCCTTTGGAGGCACTTGGCTAGCATGAGATGATCACATTGTGCCCTGTTTCACCTAAACGTTGGCCTTGGGATGCCTAGGATGTCGTATCCTATCCCTTGACGCCGCTTTTATTGATGGGTTTTTGATGGGTTTTTATGATGGGGGTGGTGATGTGATGTGATTTGATGGAGAGAGACGTATTGTCAGTCACTCTAGCACATGACGAGGTGACACATGTCCTTTGAAGGTGCAACGACTTTCACCTAGAGGCTCAACATCTCTCATTTAGGCCTAACGTCACCCTTTAGGGCATGACGTCACCCCTCAGGGGATTTTAATTTAATGTTATTTCATTTTTGTAAAATGTAAAGACAAATTAGAGGGTCGACACTCTCATTTTATCATGATGGTTTTGAGAATTACATACTCTCTTAGCTGAAATTTTTGCCCTACTTGGGCAATTCACTTTATCTCTCTTTGGTGCAATTGTGGATGCTTTTACTTGACTATTGGAGGAAAAGGCTAGGCGTTATCTGTTGGATTCTTGTTTCTTGGTAACGTGATGGAATATTCTTGATAAAAAAGTGTTTTTCATGCTATCTCTTGAAATTGGTAGGGAATTTGTGCATGATTGTATTGTTTCTTCTTGTTTCAAGGTTAATTTGTCTAAATCCTTGGAGGAGAATCAGGGCATACATCCTCCATCAAGATCTATCTTAATTTTCATTGAAAGAAGCTACTTTGCAAAGGTTGCTACAAGGAGAAAAAGGGCTTACATACTTGTAGATTTACCTTGCTAAGGTTTGTTTTCTCTAGGGATTAAAAGGGCTTACACCCCTAGAGAAGTAGCAAACCCTAGATCATATACAAGAGACTCCATAACCCAATATATAAGGTTCTAATATACTTGCATTGGAAATTGAATATTCATGCATTGGTATACGTGATTTCTTGAGATATTGCAATTGTTCAAGTTGGATTTAATTCTACATGTTATAAGATTTTGTGTGCCCTAAGGTTATATTGATTGGCCAAGATATCATTTTTGTTATAAAATTAATGCTACAGCCAATAGGGCTACAACAAACCCATCTACTTTTCATTGTTTACTCACTCTTCTACCACTAAAATTCACTTGCAAGTTGTCATAATTAATCTACTAATTATTAGTTATCTTTTGGGTGGTTTACTTGTTGATTCTAGTGGCTTTATTTTTTTGTTGTAGTAATTGTTTGATACAACCATATGGTTGTTACAAATATTGTTGATAACATTAACAACCCTCTAATTTCTATCAAAGTCTTGCCTTAATCATTGGAAATTTGTCTACTTATTGCTAGCATGGTTTCCAATATCTTGTACTTGATTTTGATGGTTAAATTCGTAGCTATTTTTATCATTTATTGTTGATATATATATTTCCATACTGCTGCAATTTGGTACAACAAGGTTTCTTGCTAAGTTCCCTTTGGTTTTGAGGTTCATTTGTTATATATTGTCTTGTTCTAGGTAGGGCTAACATTGTTTTGTAGGTACACTTCCTTGGAAACCAATCACCTTTTCACGAGACTCTTTCTCAAGCCTCCTTTCCATATTTGACCTTGACCTATCAGGGCATCCTTCATTTCCTTTCACTTTCCATCTCAATCCCCCTAGGGTCGCCTAAGATTCCCCCCTTGTGGTGATTTTATCATCACCAAAGTGAGGGGAGTGTTTATCTAAGGTGACAGTGGGTAAATACTCCTAAAGTTGTCACACCTTTATGGTTTGGGTTGGGATTTTCCCAAACTAAAATCTCTGCGATAACATTTTGGCATCATTTTCAGGGAGAATTTTGAATCCTTTCTGACCCTTAAATACACTTAGTAAGTTATTCCCAAAACCTTTACTCATAACTTGAATGACGACTCCATTTGACATAAGTTCCCTTTTCAACTTTGATGAACTTCATAAGTTTATCTGGTGACTCCATTGAGGGAAGATACCCTCTTCAATTTTGATGAGCCTTGAGCTCTCCTGGAAATTCTATTGAGGTGCCATTCCAAGTAATGAAACCATGGCACCTTGGCGTATGCATGAAGTGTATCCTTCCCTTGATATACAGAGTATTCCTGGGTATACAAACCATTATCCTCCAGAGTGGAACTGGAAATTGTTGGGTTGTTATATTTTTCATATTGAAAGTCTAGTTGAGATGGATCGACTGGCAGTTAAAGTCAAAGGTCGAGGTGGATCGACTAGGAAAAGTTGAAGTCAAAGTAATCAAAAACAATTCGAAGAGGTCAATCGACAAGAGGTCAACGGGAAGTCTTGTGGAAACTGATTGAATATTGAATGAAGGTCGACTGGTAATCTGACTTGGTAGTCGACTATAATAGAATCCTGAGATTCGCGGGATTTGTAGCCAATGATCTGCATGGATTTGTAACCATTTTTGGGTGCCTTTCCTTAGGGTTTTTCCTACTGTAAATCCTATAAATAAGGCGTGTTGTAATTTTGTACAAGCTAATATTGATATTAATCATGATAGAGGTTCTTGGTCATGTAGATGTAAGTCGAATTGGCTACAGTGTTGTCCCTGTGTAAAGCAAGAAGGTATGATGTTGATTGTGTCTTAGGTGTGGACCAAGGTTAGGTATGTAACCTTTCATTCTGAATGAATAAGACAACAAGGGAGAAAGACGCTCCAGGAATGTTGGTTTTCCCATTTGGGTTTCTAGAGTAAAATCTCTATGTACTGTGTGTTTGCTTTGTCATTTGATTTCTAACTTAAATCGTTCTTCCTCTCTTCTGCTAGGTTTAGTGTGGAAGTGTTTTATTTCCTAACAAGTGGTATCAAAGCTTGGTTTAAAAACCTTGGATCTAAAGCTAAACCCTAGGTACAATAAGAGTCATAAGTCAGATATATTTAAAGTTGTGTTTAAAGAATGGAAAGTAGCTAGAGAATAGAGATCGAAAAATTCAATGGCCAAAATGTTGAGCTCTAGAAGCTTAAAATTGAAGATCTCCTTGTAGATCAAGAACAACGAGAAACATTTTGTCTATGTACCATTCTAACAGGTATGTCGAGGGAAGAATGGGAGAAACTCGAGAGAAGGGAAAGGAGTACGATTCAACTTTGTCTTGTAATTTGGTGTTGTTGATGTCTCAGGTAAATATTCAGCCAAGAAATTGTGGGACAAGTTGAGAAGCTTATACTAGTATAAATCCCTCGTAAAGAATTTGTTCCTTAGAAAGAAGTTGTATCTTCTGAGGATGAGTGAGGAAAGTTTTCTAACTAAGCATTTAATTGTGTTTAATACCATAATAAGTCAGTTATCTTATGTGGATATTAAAATCACCGAGGAGGAGAAATGTATTAGCATATTATGTTCTTTATCAGACTCCTAGGATAGCTTAGTCATGACTATAAGGTGTAATTTAACCAAATTAGAGCTAGAAGACATGGTTGCATCTCTACTGTCAGAGAAATGGGAAGGAAGAACATGGAAGGATCGACTAAAGATGCATTAGTGGTGAGATGGAAACACATTGACAATGATAAAGGAAAATTCTCTGGTAGAAAGTCTAATTCGAAGGGTAGATCTAAATCCCTTGTTCAATCGATAAGAATATGTTGGAAATGTAGTAAAGTTGGTGGACCAGGAGGATCTAGGAATGCTCACAGAGGTCCAGGTGGATACAGGAATGCTCGCAGAGGTCTAGGTGGATCCAGGAACGCTCATAGAGGTCTAGGAAGGTCTAGAAAAACTAAAAATTTGACCATCTCAAATGTTCTCTAAAACTACTTCATTGCATAGAGCTTGGTGATGGCTTTCCAATGACGCAAAAATTGTCTCAAACGGACTTCGTATGCAAATGTTATGGCCGGTCAAAGTTCAAGTCAAACATTGCAAGAGTCAAAGTCAAGGTGACATGCATCACCACTAGAAGAGTGACACATGGAACAACTGTACAGGTCGTATGATGTTGACGTGACAATACCCCAAGGTTCCACGTGGTATGTCATACAACTAATTGGGCAAGTGACAAGGCATATCGTACAACACAGGTGGTCCAATCAACATTCGACACATGACAATGATTGTACACTTGGTTGACAGGTGGAACAATGAGAGGTTTCTATGTGGCATCCCCCCATTGGTCTTCTATGGTTAAGGTTTATTAATTTTTTTATGGGTCGACCGAAGTCGAACCCCTGACCTCATGCATGTAAATCCAACGCCTTACCATTATACCACACGATGATACTTAACATATCTATGGCACAAAATATATTTAAGGTCGAAAACTATATAGTTTGGGGTATTATACATAGGGGGGCGGACCCCGCAACCTATGGTATAATACATATCAATGTTTAAACCAAAGTCCATGAAAATCAATATATGCGCCAACGCATATACTATATTAAACGGTGATTCAACCAAGAGCTTAACCAACAACAAGGTCAAAAGGGCTTGAACCCCTGACCCTCCATATATTATGACAACGCCCCAGCCAATGCACCATCGATGCTCTATGGGGGGCTAAATATAGTTAATTATATTTAATGTGTGTGCCATAGAGTTCGGGTGGGAGGTTTGGGCCCATGACCTATTTAATGGGCGCATGGAATGTGGTTTGCACACATCCCAAGATAGGAACAGATATCGAGGTGGTACGGATCCCAAGGAGGAGGTATAGTACAGACACATAGATTTGTGTGCCAAGAGATAGCCAAGTTTATGTGTTGCATAGAATTACGTGCCATGAGGTACTTTGTCCAAACATAGGCATGTTTATACTCATTTTTATCATTTTCTCGGGAGGAGTATGATGGTGGTGTTAATTTTGTGCTATGATGTTATTTTTGAAAGTCTTAGTCCATATTGCCATTAATGAGCACCATAGTGCATTGTTTGGCCTATAAAGAGTGTAAAATTGAGCCAGTTCATAATATGGTCGACTTTGTACTCGTTTTTCTCAAAATTTTGCAAGGAATTCAATGGTAAACTCTATATTTGAGTTTGAGCAACGGAATTGAAGAGAGTCCTTCAAATTGGCTTTGTAAGTCCATGTTGTAATGCAATTTGACATTTTGAGTGTGAGGAGTAGTCTTATTGGTTTGAAGGTAACTTTGAATATGAAGTAAACTATGTCATCAATATTGTTTATTTGAGTTCTTTTAGTTTTTGTTGTGTTATATCATAATTCTTCAAATTAATCATTATTTTATGAGATTTTGGATAATAAGCACATCAACATTTTTCTACAAATCATCTCAATACGATCAAGAATAATTCTGAATCAAGTTAGATGCTAAAATGGGTTTTTAAAGATTAAGATTGGTATCTAAGGATTTTCGGATCAAGCGGTATCAGAGCTAGTTTTGACATGTATTTGCAAGTTCATGTGACGAGGTCCAAGACTTAAGTTGGTGAAGGTTTTAAGACTCTTGATGAGAGGAAAAAAATGAGTAAATCTCTCATGAAGCTAAGGCGATAGAAGAACATTAACCAACAAATTTAGAAGGAGAATTTTGAATTAAGGATGCAACTACAATCTCTCGAGGAAGAGAAGCAAAAACTTCAAGATCAATTGATGTGTCATGAGGAATTCCATGGAGGTATTTTTCATGAGTTGGAAAGGAAGTTACAGACTAAGGATCGGGTATTGGCATCTCTAGCACCATTCCAGGAATATTTGCAAGTAGAGAATGTAAAGTCTCTGATGCAAGAGAAACTATATCCTTTAAAGGGGGTGATCGAGAAAGATGATTCTTCGTATTATTCTTTTTCTCATCAAGATGGAGAATGCTCAAGGACGACTGAAATAAAGAGAACTTCAGATGAAGAGGTTCTTCATAAACAATGAGTCTTGTAGATTTTAACTTTGTACAATATTTTACTGCAAATAGATTTTCAATAAAAAAAAACAAAAAGATACAATGGAAAATACACACATTACATAGAGATTTTTCCCCTGGAAACCCAAACTGGGAAAACCAACGTATTTTATATCCATTCACAGCATACATTGTTTATAATACAATATACATATATGAGCTAGCGACATCCAAAACACTAATCCAATGACATGGATTAGTCAACAACCCTAATTTTTTAATAGGAAATAGAAAACCATCGGTGAAAAACCATGTGCTGAAAAAACACCCATAAATGGACACGAAAACCGAGGACAACCCAAAAATGCACACAAAAAACTACGGAATGTTTTTTTGGGGGAGCGCTACCCCTAAACCCCTGCGTAGGGGGGCTCTACCCCCCTGCAGACCCCATGACACTAATTCTATTCATGCAAAGAATATAACAGATATCCAATAGGTCTTACCTTCTAGCCCAAGGAAAGGTAACGGATGTAAGACGTCTCCAGAAAAAGATGTGCATTCCAAAGAGGTAATGAAGACATTTCCCACTGGTAAAATTGATAAGAATATATTGTCTATGTATCCATGTGCTTCATGTGGAACTAGTAACCATAATATGGATAAAGGTCAAAGAAGACAGTCTGTGCAAGAAAGGTCATCCAAGAAGAAGGATAAAGGTAAAGGTCATTTCTCCAAACAAAGGAAAAGGGGGAATGAAAAGAAGGGATCGTGGTTCCAAGATGGGAACAAGACACTCTGATCTTATTGTGGTAAGAGTGGACATCTTATAGAGAAGTTTTGGACACTTTGTCCACACTTATGTCCGAAGCAGAACCAAAAAGAAGTAAAGCCACCTGCAAGAAGACAACCAACAACCCCAGGTGAAGTTAATAGTCTTGTTGAAAGATTCGAGAAAGAATACTTCCTAATGGTTGGTCTTAACAAAGTGACATATGAAGACATCGAGGAATGTTCGTGGAAAGTGGATCATCTCACCACATGACCAGGATGAGATCAGTATTCCTGACTTTCTCATAGAATGACACAGATTGCTATGTAGGATCTGGAACTAACACCAAACAAGCAATAAGAGGGTTTGGATATGTAATATTCTAGCTCACGTTGAGAGGATTTATGGGAATATAACATATGTTGTATGTTCCAGATTTGAAAGTAAACCTACTCTCGATTGCATCATTCAAAGATGAAGGATATGCAATCGCATTCTAGAATGGCCAGGTACTTGTGTATTCAACGGAAGCTACTCAAGATACAACAGTAGTGCTTGGTGTTCAAAAGGAGAGGTTATATAGGTTGTTGAGAAGACCTATAATATGGTTTAATGGTTTCTTAGATTCAAAATCAGATTCAATGTCATATTTAGCATTAGCACCAGAGGCATTGTCAAAGATATGAAGTTTTGAGACTCCTTCCAGTACTAAGGGAAGGATGAGTCCATGAATAAACTATCCAATAGAAAAGATTTCATTGTAAATGTGTATATTTGTAAAATGAAAGCTAATGTGCATATGTAGATACCTTCTAATTCTATTTCTATTGTTGTATTAGAAGGCTTGAAAGCCACTCGTGGTAGATTGTAAGAGTGAGAGGAATTCTGTAAAATTTCTATATAGCCACCTTATATATTGTTAAGAGTGAGGGTAATTTTGTAAATGATTTTTATATAGCCACCTTATATATTGTTTAAAGTGAGAGGAATCTTGTAAAGGGTTTTTATATAGCCACTTTGTTAGACGAGTGAGAGGGATCTTATAGAGATTTCTAAGCCTTTCGACAACAGTGTAGACAATTGTATTGTCTTCTTATTAGCTAAGGACTACATATGGATCGAATTGTCTAAGTTAACATTCTTATTCTCAAGTACCAAAGGAAAAGGAATAGAAGGATGCAGGCAGTTGGAGCATGTAGATCGAAAGGGAGAAGAGTATCGAAGTAATGCAAATCTTCCTAGAGTTGGTAAAGGAAAAATAATCTTCTTTGCAAAGATATAAGAGGTATATACTTGTAAATATGCATGCTATAAGCATATCCGAGATATTATGTCATGTTCATGTAGATGTATACCTCGAGAAAAAATCATATTAAACAATACAGAGCATATGTTTAGAGTTGCTTTCAGGGTAGGAGAGAGGAAATGAACATGGAATTCATTCAGAGACTCCTATAGATACATCAACAGTGCAAGAACAATGAAGCATAGATCAGCATTCGACTTGGTTTCATGATTGGCTAATATAGACTATATTCAGCATAGAAGGATATGAGAGTGGAAATTGAGTACAATATTCAGATTCAGATATTGTAGAGATCCAGTGAGAAGAATTTTGTTATGAAAGAATCTATGACCCAGAACCCGAACTAGATTTGAACTAGCGCCAGTGCCAAAGGGCCAGAATCAGAGCCATATTCCACATTAACAGACAGAAATATATTGACCTAGTATCCAAGATCCAAAATGGAAATTTAGTCCCATAATATTCATCAAGGTGGAAGAGTGAAGAAGCTTCATCGTCACTAAGTTACTAGATAAGAGCATTACAATAATGTCGAAGAGTGAGTAAGAGTTGTCATCACTAAGTTACTGGATAAGAGCATTACAATAAGGTGGAAGAGTGAGTAAGAGTTATAATCACTAAGTTGTTGAAATATTCATACTTTTGGAGGACCAAAAAATTCTTTAGTGGGAAGGTGTGATCCAGGAGGATCCAAGAACACTCACAGAGGTCCAAGAGCATCCATGAAATCTCACAGAGGTCCTGGAGGATCCAGAAAAGATCAAAATTTGACCATTTAAAATTCTCTTGAAAACTATTTCATTGCATAGAGTTCGACAATAGCTTTCCAATGGCACAAAAATTTCCTCAAACGGAGTTTGTATGCAAAAGCTATGGCTGATCAAAGTTCAAGTCAAACAGGGAAAAAGTAAAAGTCAAGGTGACACGCGTCACCACTGGAAGGTTGAAACGTGACACAATTGTACAAGTCATACGATGTTGACATGGTAGTACCCCCAAGGTGACACGTGGCATACCGTACAACTGACTGGGCAGGTGACAAGGCATATCGTACAACATGGGTGGTCCAATCAACATCTGACATGTGGAAATGATCGTACAATTGGTTGATAGGTGGACCAATGAGAGGATGCCTAATCTGTATTTAGGAGCAGAACGAACTGATTAACAAACTGAATACAATAAAAGCAAAGATATGAAGAATAACACAAATATCCAGTGAACAATATCTTCTATTAAACAATGAAATAAGTCGAAACTATAAAACTGCAGAACTGAAACACTTCTTGAATGATGGTAGCTATCTCTGAGAAGAGATGTGGCTGCTACGTGCATCCATTTGAGAATAATGGATTACAATGAGGCTCCAGAGGCCTTTTTGATATTACTCATGAATGCCAAAACCCTACACATCCAAAAACCTAACCCTAGAAGATGAAACGCCAAAAGTCATGTGGGCCCTATGGGTAAGTTGGTGTAATTTGGGACCTCAACTTCCAAGGGTAGTACCTTTTGCATACAACCTCTATTTTAGGCATGTGATAGACTGTTGGAAAGGTATTTCAGAGAGCTACACATTCCTCCATCAAACTCTAACTCCATCCACATTTTGATTGTGGTGAGCCAAAAAACAACGTTTAGGGCCCCAAAACGGCCCTGGAAGTACAACAAGATGTGCTGACATGAAAACATACAAAATAATCCGTTTGGATTAGGCGATAGGCCACTCGTATCCACCTAGAGGATGTGTGGGGCTTTAGACAGCCCCAGAAGTGTAGAACCCACAATTACAAAGCATTACAAAAGAATGTGTTGAACAAAAACGGACACAAGGAGCCAGTTGGAATAGGTGGGTGGCCACCAATATCCACCTAGATCAATCCTCCCCCCTTAGGAAAAAATGGTCTCTATTGCGTTGAGTTCCCCCATCAAGTGAGAAAAAATCTGCTGGATTTGGCCCCGGGTGAGCCACTTTCCTTCGTGTAGGAGTTGCCTTGCCTTGACAACCCGATAAAGTTGGATCTATTGTTGGCGAGTGCCCTTGACTTGTGTGTCCACTGTCTGATCAGTGGATGCTTGTTCCATGCAGTGAGGGTTGAGATCTGTTGGTGTCAGTTGTTCTGAGATCTCGGAGGTGTCCAATAATGGGGGAAAATATGCCCAAAGGAGGTCCACATTAAATATTGGATGAAGACCAAGAAAGGGTGGAGTGTTGAGCTCAAAAGCATTGCTACCCACAACCTCAGTGATAATGTAAGGCCCATAACAAAGTGGGTGAAGCTTCCGATGGGGACCGGTGAGACACTCCTTCTGCAAATGTAACTAGACTTTGTCATCAACCTCAAACTGGTGTGGTACCCTGTGTTGATCATGGCGCTTCTTGTACTTAGCATTGGATTTCTGCAAAATCTCCTAGACCTGTTAGTGGATGTGTTGAATCCGCTCAATGAATTTCGCGGCTTTGTTGATCGCAGACTGATCAGGGGAAGAGTATATCTGTGCGGTGGCAAGAGGAAGTGCAACATCAATGGGTCTCCAGGGTTGGAATCCCAGACCCACCTGAAATGGGATATGGCCGGTGGAACTATTGAGAGCCCTGTTTTAACTGTGTTGGACATATGGGAGACTCTCGTCCCATGTATGTGGATGCTTAGAATTGTACATCTGTAGGATGTGCATAATCATTCGATTGACGAACTTTGTTTGGCCATCGGTTTGGGGGTGGAAAGCAGTGGATTTTGTGAGCTTGGTGTCCAACAGAGACCAGAGACTTGACCAAAAGGTGTTGAGGAACCTGTTATCTCAATCATAGATGATGGTCTGTGGTATCCCAAAGTGGACCCACACTCGTTCGAAGAAGATATTAGCAGTATCTGTCGCTATGACATTCTTCTTACAGGCTGTGAGGATGGCCATCTTCGAAAACCGATCAACGACCACAAACACACAGTCATTTCCTTGCTTGGTGGAAGGCAAGCCATACATGTAATCCATTGAGTTGGTTTCTCAAGACTTCTCAAGAATAGGAAGAGTGGTGTATAAGCCTTGCTTCTTGATGGTTGTCTTGGCAATGGCAAAGGTAGTGCAAGATTTTATATACTTGTTTATGTCCTGTCGAAGTTTTGGCCAATAAAAATGTTTTTAAAGAACGGCCACATTTTTCTCCACGCCAAAATGTCCTGCCACCCGACTGTAGTGGGCTTCCCAAATCATCTTTTCACACTCACTTGTAGGAACACAAAGATGGCCCAGGTGGCATAAGAGTCCATCCCGAATGTGAAAATCAGTGACAGTTGTGCCTATGCTCAAGAGCTGATAGGTGGTGGCGAAGCCTAGATCTTGATGATAAAGTTGGGGCCACTCAGATGCTTCATGTCCATAGGAATGGAGCACAGTCAGCGGCATGATTGGAGATACATGTCTTATACTTTATGTTGAGATGGAACTGTTGCAGTTAGGTGGACCACTTCTGATGGCAGTCGTTTTGCAATTTCCCATGTATCTGTATGAACTGCAGAGGCTTGTGATAAGTGTGTATGATCATCTCTTTCCACAGAATGTAATGTTTCCATTGACGACAGGCTTGTACAATGGAATACATTTCCTTGTCATAGGTGGGGTATTTCTGGACAACATTGGAGAGTGTCTCACTATGGTATGCCACTGGATGCCCGTGTTGAGTGAGAACTGTGCCCACAACATAGTCAGATGCATCAATCTCAATCTTGAATGGTTGTTGCAAATAGGGCAAGGAGAGTATTGGAGATGAGCACAAGTGATGCTTCAGATCATCGAATGCTCGTTCTTTCTCCTTCCCCCACACGAACTTGGCCCTACCACCACCCTTGGTCACCTGGTTGAGGGCCCATGCAAGATGGGAGAATCCCAACATGAACCGTCGGTAGAAGTTGGTTAGTCCCAAAAAGCTCTAAAGCTCGGTTAGTGTGGTCGGGGCTGGCCAGTCACAAATGACTTGGATCTTAGCTGGATCAACATGCACCCCATTCTCATCAACAATGTAGCCCAAGTATTGAACCCTGTTCATTCCAAAAGAGAATTTTTCCAAGTTGGCATAAATCTTGTGTTGCCGCAGAGTGCTCAAAACCTATTGAATATGTCGCATGTGCTCCTCCCACATTCTACTGAAGATGAGGATTTCATCCAAATATACTACCACAAAGGAGTTGGTGAAGGGTCTCAATACATCATCCATCAACCTCGTGAAAGTGGAGGGTGCATTTGTTAAGCCAAAGGGCATGACTAGCCATTCGTAGAGACCTTCTTTAGACTTGAAGGTTGTCTTCCATACATCAGTTGGTTCGATGGGAACCTGGTGGTAGCCAGACTTCAGGTCAATCTTGTTGAAGAAATTTTCCCCCTTGAGTTGGTCAAGAAGGTCATCAATCCTGGGAATGGGGTAGTGGTTCCTGATTGTGATTTTGTTTAAGGCTTTGTAATCAATGCAAGTCGCCAAGTCCCATCCTTCTTCTGCACCAGTACAATTGGGCTTCCACAAGGGGAGGAGCTAGGTCTGATGTGCCCCTTTCAAAGAAGCTCTCGGATCTGATGCTTGATTTCATCATTCTCCATCAACGAGCATCGATAGATTGGTCCATTAGGTATAGGTGCATTGGGGGTCAGATCAATTGGATGCTTGACTTGGCATTGTGTCGGTACCCGTGTAGGTGATGAGGAGATGTCTTTGTATTCTTCCACAATCTCGTCCACTTGCTTCTACTGCAAAGAGAGGCATTGTGTAGAGGCCACGAATGTGGCAGTGACCCTCTTCTTACTGTGAGCATGGATCACAAAGAAGACGAACTTCCCGGTTTGTGAAATGACCTTACTGCATTGCTTAGCATAGATTAAAGAAATAGCAGTAGGCGGCACTACCTTTGGGATCCTGTACAATTGTCTACCCAAAGTAATAATAACACTGTTGGGTCTAGAATCATACACATCATGATGCTTCCAAAAATATGGTTGTCCTAAAAGAACATCACAAACTTCAAGGGTATAAATATCACACAGTACCTCATCTTTGAAAGGCTTGATGTCGTAGGGCAGACGACACTGTTGGCTGACATGAAGATCTCTTCCTTGGTGAAGCCAGCCGATTGTGTAGGGTTGCGGATGCGGTGTCATTGGGAGGTCCAGTCGCTTGACGACCTCTTCTTAAATCAGGTTCTTTTGACTACCACTCTCGA
>JASDQU010185512.1:0-11407 GCA_032191745.1 Picea mariana | reverse complement strand
TGAAGATCAACCAATTCTGCCTGTTCATCCAGTTTCATCTGTTCATCTGCATAACTACATATGAATATGAGGTAAGCCAACGAATTTGTTGTTTTTATGTTGACAACTGCATTACACATTATACACAATTTAATATGAAGTAGATTGCATAATATCAGGTCTGCCATCTATGTTTCCTTTGAGAATTTTCTTTCCCCTTTCTACCATTGAAGTTGGAACCATCTAATTACATCTTTAAATAGTAAACCTACCACCTTTTGACACCTCTAAAGGGTTCACTCCAAGTTGGTACCAATTTTGGGCATCTTTGTGTTATATTTCCCTTGTCCTCCCAACTGAACCCATTTTTTGAATCAATTTTGGATAAATGCTTATTGGAACCTATTTTGAATAAATGCTTAGTTGCTCTATTTATTCGTGCAACTAAACAAAACAAATGCTCCTGAATAGAAATATCAATGAACAATGACTTATTGCTATTGAAAAGAAGCAAAACCCAACTGAAAAACATACTAACTATGGTAAGTGAACAAAGAAATTGTCTCCTAGCTTTTCTTCGTTCCTCTTCGAAAAACACAAAAATACTAAATTTAATAAAATATTGGAGAGTTCACGCTATTTACTGGTTCATTTGCATTCTTTTAAGGGATTGTTCCCTTTATTTTCGTCGTTTGTCCGCGACCTATTAAACTCCGCCACATCTCACAAATCCATTGTTAAACTAGAGCTTTGTCAGTAGTTCAAACCCTTTATCTTGCATCCAGGAATAGATCATAATAGGAAAAATGTTTTATGAGGACGATACATATTGTTTCCTTTGTGGGTTTTGTAGTAGTGGGTTCCATGATTGCATTGATAGATTTTGTTGTATAATAGTTTTGGCTTGCTTGTAGTTGAATATTTTATCTGGTTCTAACTCGTAAGAAAATAAAAAATAAGGGTAGGATAGCGAATATGGTGATTGTGAAAAAAATTAGGGGTTGGAGAAATTTGTAATGCTTCAAGTATAAGTAGAGGGAAAGTAGTTATGATTCTGGCAAGCAATTACATGACAACCTTTATCGCTAACCAATCCTCTAATTCTACGATATGAGAACTTGAGCACACAATGTAAATCAAAGGTTTTTCATAGAAATTAAATGTGAAAATAGAAGCAAAAAGCCTTCCAATAGATATATAAATGTTAGTAACTTCATACAATGAAATTTTGGTTTGACTTCAAATATCTATTCATTTGGTATCTCCTACTATTCCAAACTCTCTTTTCATGGCATTCCTCTTCTTTTAATGGGTTAGCTATGAAAAATGAAAGAAAGAGCAAGGTGTATTATTAGATGCTTCGGTTTGGTTTGCCCTATTCGCACATGACAATAAGTACTGGGGAAATTTATGGTAGAGTCCACATGGAAAATGCTCTGCAACACAACGATGCCTATTCGCAATATCCAGTCACAAAGCAAAATGATGACCACCATGTTGGGATGCTCTCGTATTGTAGCCAACTATTTGTAGATGCGACCAAAACATAAGATCCCTAATATAAATTTGACAGATTTCAAAAGAAGCATATATTCTCACCGCGAAATCTCAACAAAACTTAAAAAATCAGTTGCTTTAAATCTTTTCGCCTTGTGGTATTCCAGATTTTCTATGGTGCTCTAAACTCCATGCAGTCCTTCCATGGTTTCTTCCATGTATCTGTGTTGATCACTATCTTGATTGTGAATTTTCTGTCAATGGGCAACCCTCCACACACAACACGACAATGAGCACAACAGGTCGAGTCCATTATGTATACACATCCTCTCATTGTCGAGGCTCCAAAACCCTCTTCCCAATATCGATAAAGGCAATGCCTGACTAGAATCTCGAACAAGCCGTTGGTATCGACACAATGTGTCAATAGGCAACACAACGTGCAACCATGGCATAATTGCTCAATCCATATTTTGAGACATGCGACACTTACAATTTCATTGATCGTTTGTTGAGCAAATTAAACGTCAACACTTTATTTTTGAATCATTAACTTTATAGAGTGTAAGAGGTCATCAATGTGACTATCATTAAGTTTTAAATAATGTAGAGTATTAAGTTTTAAATAATGTAAAGTAAATCAAAATATGTATGATGATAATTTACTTAATTCACTACATTGGGATGTACCGTTCATGCAAGGACGTCTTACATTTTTTTTGTGAAGATGTCTCCATGTCTCTGGGAAAGGTCATAAAAAGTGTTTGGATGCATTTTATTGTTGCCCTTCGAATAGTTTGAATAGCACTACATAACGCCACTAGAATCCACAGTGAAGCTAGTTGTAACTACATGGCACTGATAACGACCACAACGCAATTGTTCATCCCAACATTGATGCAAGAACATGCACTGGGAATTCTCTTCTTTCCTGAATATGCCATCCCTAGCTAGTGTGACCGTGGTTCTTCAAATTTATCAACCATCAAACCATTGATTTCCATAACATACTCCATCACGTGAACAAGAGAGTGGATATTCTATGCAAAGAGATATATTCATTATGTTTCTCGACAACATGAATAAAAAAAGTCGTTGCTCCAACTTTCATTTCCAGGGTGCATCTTGGCGTCCTTATCACCAAATCTTTGAGGATTACTAGTTTCTACACAATTTTCGAAGGAACCTCCATTGCCTTCTCTTGAATTGATAGAAGTCCAATGCCCAAGCATTTCATGTATGCTTCCAAACTCTTAAACCCCTCCTCTCTAAATCCAATCTTTCAAACCTTAGCATCAGACTTGGAGATGATAAGTATTGTGGGGTTTCAAACTTCAAACAGAGCCAAGGTGGAGAAGGTGCCCCATATTTAATTATCATAGCGCAACTAGAATGCAATCCTTTTGAACCTAGTAATATCCAATAAAAAAAAGTATTTTACATAATGGATATATGAATCAAGTATGAGGTTCAAAAAGCTCCAACATTTTCCAAGACTTTTGTTTCATAGTGAAACAATACATCTATAGACTCTATTGTTTTGGAAAAAGGAATTGTTTACCAGACATTAGATATCAACTTCCACTATCCAGACAATGTCATCTGTGACAATGAAAGCTTGGATCTCACTTGAACATGCTCTTCATCACTCTCACTATCTAACACAATAATAGTTCGTACCTCTCTTAAGGCTCCCCTACATATACAAAGAGAATCATTGGCTAGCTTTGGTTGGCCAATATTTTGCACAGGGCGGAGCTGACCTCTGCAATCGTAGACCTCCCTCAAATCTGATTCACTGGTCGCTGCCATTGCCTCAACTTTCCCTCAATTACCATTCCTCTTAGTTCCCTTTATCTCTATTAAAGAGTTGATTTATAAAGCTTAACCCTAAAACGAGAATGCAATTTCCAATAAAATATAAGAATCCATAGAATATTGTATAAATACTTTGAAATGTATGGCACTTAAGCATGGTTCTATTTGGACAAATAAATTCCGTGTCGATGCTTGCAAAGAACGACATATGAACCATATTAATAAATTACAAACCGTTTCATCCCTTTCTAGATACATGGACCATTTGTGACAAAGTATGATAAGAAACTAACACAAAGCCCAGACTTTGTCAAACAAAGTCTACATCGCGATAACTGGGTGTCGTATAAACATGTCAACATAAAAAATTCCCAATCTTTTACGTACTAACCAAGCAAACCAATGCTTTAGTTTGGTATCTTATTATGGTCCTTTTAGATGGTTTCCTCTGTGCATTCCTTAAATTTTGCTTGTGGAAATAGCCAAAATAGAGAAAATAAGTGAAAAGTCTCTAAATTTGACTTTCATTTATATATTCGCTCGAATCTGAGGTATATGTCCCGAGAAGTCCACGAAAACCTCAATGCTGCCACTGTTGCATTTTTTCCCCATCCATTGCCAACCAAAAAGGGTTTTCATGTTTTTGATTATAAATCCGGACTCCCCCAAAGAAAGAAATGTAAATTCTTGTACCATCTCAGCTGCATGGATTCTAGATCCGCTTATAGTTTTTACTGAGTAGTGACCTTCTAACCAGATGATGTCTTCCCTTTATGAATGCTTAATGCCAAAACAAGGGGAAAAAATGCCAAAATAACACTTACAACGCGCCTTCATTCACTTACAACTTTCACACTTACAACACTTCCAAGGAGCCTTCATTGGCACTTACAACATTTACATCCAGCCTTCATTCAATGTTAAAAAAGGGGAAACAACCACTCTGTAGTCTTGTTATGCCAACATCAACCAACAATATGTATTTCTATTACACACAACTCCCTAAATTTGTTAAGACAACTGCATAATGCACCTCAAAGGTTTGCAATATCCAATCCTACAATTGTTCAATCACAAATCTATATGAAGAAGTTGTAAGTAATGACTGAAACCTACGGCCTTAAGGGTGAATTGGTTCACTGTATACTAGCTAGATATTGCTAGAATAGACTACACATAGATGGCTCTCAAAAAGTGAGAATTAGGAAATACCACACTCAACAAACCATGCCAACTACTCAATCAAACTGTCAGTAGCGTTGTGGATACCACCCAACTATGCAATTAAAAGGCAAATTGGCCTATGGAAGATATCATTTATTTATAATCTATTCATAATCTTTGGTTTTGGTGATTTGAGAGAAGGTATTGAATAATGATCATATAGGAAAACTATTGTGGAGCGCTCATTTTGGTCTATTTTTTAGTGCTTTGTACTCTAGTGGTAATTGGTCTTGTGATATTTACCTGATATTCTCTGCATTTTCTAATCTACATTTCTAGGAAACCGCCATGAATCTATCGAGAATACAATATTTTATTTGATTAAATTAAAAAAACAAAATTGATTTAGTTTTAGTCATATTCTTTATGTAAAAATGTATGCAAAGCAGATAACTTTGAGTATAATAGAGTATACTAAATGAAGATGACAAATTGTATCCTCATCCATTACAATTTATAGGAAAATGCATTACTAACATGTGCCAGGCACTACAACCCTCTATTTTCTTGAAATCCATCTCCATAATCCTCTCAAGGAAATGGCACCCCTTGTATTTGTCTCGAATTTGAAAAAACACCTCCAGTTTATTCATCTTGCTATAAAAAATTGTTCCTCAAGCCTCACCTTTCCTAAGATTTCATCCCTCAAATTGGAGGCACTTAGAATTTTTTAGATTGTCTTTTTTATTTTTCGGCAAAGTTTATTGAAACTACTCCGATGTACATTGGAGGAGTTACCTTCAATTCCTTCGATATACACTGGAGGAGTTTCCCTAAACTCCATTGACGAGCTTTAACAAGATCTTCATTTTCCCTTCGATCGACCTTTCAATCACATAAGTTGCTTGTTTAATCAGAGGAGTTAACTTCATCTCCTTCGATCTCCTCGGAGGAGTTGTCTTCAATTGCTCCAATAGAATTCGACACACTTCATGCTAAGTTTTCTGATGTACATTGGAGGACTTAGTCCCATCTTCACTGATTTTTTAAATACCACCAACAACATTAAATGAACAGAATCACACAAGTTAGTATATATAGATGCTTGATCTCCCATGATTAGTATCATTGCTTTGATTGACGAAAGGAGAAGAGTAGGATTCAAATCGCTAAGCACCGAGATTGGAGTTCCTCGCCCCCTATTACCTGCTTGAAACTGAAACATCCCTCTTGTTTAGTTACAACAACAAGCCTCACCTAACAAGTGCAATTTTTTTTTTGTGTGCGTGTGTAGAAGGGTAATAAGGACATTATACTCGACAACGCATCACGACGACGAACAAGACGCAAGCAACTCATGCAACAACAACATGATGACCAAACATAGAAGCTCATCAATCACCTGGAAGCAATGTACGACATTGAACCGACAAGAATAAAAATGACTACTTGTCCTCCTACCCTGCAATGGTTAGGACCTCCAGGACACATAAGCAACGCTCAAGCCCAGGTTCCCATCGATTTTGACCATTTAAGGTCTCATAGTTGGTGACTATTCTGAGGAACATGGAGGTGTCTACATCCCGCCCGACACAAGCAGACCAAGCACATTAAATGTTTACAACCTAGTACATCATTAGTTAAAATGAACCACCGCACCCTTAACAGGAAGCGCAAGCTAAAAACGACTTCGTCAACAACCAACCATTACTCAAAGCTAAAAGGTCAAAATTTACGATTTAAGTAGGCTTTCAATACAAATCAATTAACCAGTCTAAATTCCATTAGTCAACAATTACCAACCAAGCTTAACATGGATTACGACTCATTTGAGTGAGTTTGAGTTAGTTCCAATTAGGATGTTGGATAAAAACTTATTGTAAGAAAAGAACATCCATATCAACCCAAGTTCCTTAATTCATGAGCATGATAAAATTGTTGTTCACCGAAACAGTTTTGCATCGTGACCATGAAAGCAATCACCATCATAAATCAAGAAACTAGCTAAATGAGTAGCACAGTCAACATCAAAGCTAAAATCATGAACCAATTTAAATCAAATTTGCCAACTTTGTCCACAAGTCAATACAACTGTCTCAATGCCGAAATGGCCTGTTACTCAAAATACAAAATAAATATCATCAATGAATCATAAGAAGATTGAAAAAGCATCATAACCATTTCAACACCATGTTAATAACAAAAGGTCTAAGTTATCTCCCCAAACTTGAAACTAAGTAGTGGAGCCCAAGTTAAACAAAATGTTTAGGCCTTATTATGAAGAAATAATCAGGTAACTTAATATGTCATTATTCATTCAAGTTTATATCCACAAGTTAACAGAGGACCTTCCAACACATTTCAACTGATTTGGAATAGATTTTAGGAACATATTGTAACACTTTATAATCAGAAAATTATGTTTCATGGCAACACATGGTGCTTGTGGGTTGATTTTATTATACTGGACTTAGAATTTCTGATTTTTCATAATAATGAATCGATATTTTGAAATATAAAATATAAATGATCAAAAAGATTTAATAATAACATATTGTTGCATAATGAGCCAGGTATTGTTGGATAATGAGCCAGGTTGGTGTAACAACGAAATCATCATGGAGTTGGTTTCCTCTTAGACGCACATACAATCATTGATAACAGATTTGGAAGGCTTTCAGATAAGTTTAAGAAGAAATATGTTATAATGTAGATACTTATCAAATAATTGAATTAAAGAGAACTTGTGTAGCTTGTTTCATTGATAAAGTTGTAGACTTCAAAGAATACTTTAAGAATTGTGAGATTTCTAATAAAGACCCATACAACATTGATAGCAGATTGGAAGGCTTCCATATACGTTTAATCAGAAATATGTTAGGATGCTAGCACAGATAATAGATACCTATCAAATAATTGAATTATCCACACCTAGCAGACTTCAACCACACTAAATGATTATCCACAAATTTCTCAACAATTTCATGCGGAAGAAGGGTAAAATCGCAGTCCAACAAGTGGGAAAAGAAAAACACTTGCACACAGTGCAATTTCGTGTACCCAATCCGTGGTCATTCCGGTGAGTGATTTCCTGAGTTAAAAGATGAATTCGTGGGTGCATTCTATCGCAACCCAGTCAACGATTCAACAAACGCGTGGGCGTTTACAACAGGGGTATACAACCATGTTTTTCATCAAGGGTCGAACCTCAATTCGTGGAGAGCATCCAGCATAATAAAAATAACACCACCAAATTACATTGTTTCACCGCGAGTTAATCAAATTGTGCGCGCCTGTGTTAACCATATTTTCATAATAAAACTGATCGAATCATTGACTCAAGGTAGGCTAAAATCATTCTATCCACAAGTTGCAACACTGCAATCAAATAGCAAGTAAGAATAGGAGTAAAACTTACGGCGGTCATCAAATGAACCAGAACGCATAGCAAAACGTTTAAATAAATTTCACATCGGCAATCGTTGAAAAAAAAGGGAATACACAGAAAATCTTTCAATGGATATTTTCTATGAATACTGAATAACTGGGTAAGACGTCAGAATCCGAGGGAAAAACACATCAATCACAGGGGTTGTACCAAAATGAAGCATTCACAAGGAAGGGAAACTTGCCCCTATCATTTGCGTAGATGATAAATCCAAGAAGGTGCAGAGATCATTTCGCAGAGGTCATTATTTTACAACTATCACATATTGCAATCGCTGAAGTAATATATTTTTTTCATCAATTACCGAATTACAACAGCAGAGGTAATATTTTTACATCAGTTACACAATTATAATCGCCGAAGTAATAAAAACCAGTCAACCCAACAAGAACGAAAACGCAGATTGAAGTTAAATACATTTTACATCTTAGACTACCAATATAAAAATGCTGACAACAGTAAGAGAAGGCCAGGGCCATAAGGATCACTCATCGAAGGGATCGCAAGGATTCTATCAGTTAAGGCGCAAAGAAATACACAACAAGGAAGCAGGATAATCCATACGCCGAGGCCGTACTGAAAGACGCAAGTCAACAATCAGGCAAGGACATCCACAGAGGTAGAGGACTGATAGGTTCGCCTTCGCTTCAGCATCCTCGCACAGAAAAGCAGGGCGTTGAGATCCATAGGTCTTTTAACGCTAAGGTGACGACCATAGATCAGTCTCCTGGTCGACTGCTCGGGCGAGGACTGGTGAGATAGGGACGAAGGCTAAACAACCTTAAGGTCACAATCAACACCACAGGGTGGTCACGACATGCGGGACAACAAAGGCCATGGGAGTCAACAACCATGGAGCTAGGGCAAGGAAGGTTTCAGTTGCCAATTTTAAAAAGAACATCATTTTACATTTCCATTAAATAAGTCGATCCAATCATAAGTCCTAATACATTCTACCATACAAAAATGAAGAGAGCGTACCGTTGCCTGCTTGCCTGCTCCGATGACGTCCCGCGTGCTCTGTGCAACTCCCACTCACCGACCGTCGAGACTTCACTGGTACCTCCTAACCAATGCTAAGGGTACTCTTCTTCCCCCTTAGCCCCCCGAGCCGCAAAGGGGCCACACACACTATCCAGAGGTTTTGTCTAGCTCCCAGCTCGCCTCGCAAGACCGAGCTACCACTCCTCTCTGAGCTCGGTATCCCCAACTCCCACAAGTAAATCAGTCAAGTAAATATTTCTGCAGCGTAACGTTACGCAAACAGAGGATCATCCTTCCCCCTTCTCCTTCCTTCATTATATAGAGTTTCGAACTTCCACTCTTTCCTAAAATCTCATTTAATTAAAGTTTTAAAAATGAATTCCTAAAAATTCTTCTCTGTACAAGTGTCACCCATCCCCTTCATTCCTCCATTATTTAATATCTTTAATTAATTAATTATCTTATTCCCCTCACCTACCTAGAGTTACTCATAGAATCACTCATAGGTGTCCCCAAATTGCCTTATAGGTTTTAAAGGCTTTCCCTATTATGAAATTGCTAATTCATTTTAAAATTAGAAAGCTCTTAAATGGTAGATTCTTTACTAAATTGACTTTCTGCCTTTTCCCTTGAGTTCCCCTTTTTCCTTTTTTATGTTATCTCTTTTCCCTAGTTTCCTAATCTTTTTGATTTTCCCTTTTTCCTCTTTTTAATTAGAACTCAAAAAGGAAGGTGTGGAATTTAACCCCTTTTCCCTTTATCATTAAATTAGTATATTTTAAATAATCAAAGATAAAACAATTAATTCCCTCTTTACATTTTATAACCACAGTTTTTATTTTTTATGAATAAATTAAATTTCTTACTCCCTTCATGTTAGAAGATTTAACGAAGTTCATAATTATTATTTAAGTTGTTTTATTTTACTTATATATATATATATATATATATATATATATTTTAAAGGTAGACAAAATTTTACTACTAGCGTAATTTAGACTTAGGTCTTAAATTTCATACTGGATGACATTTAATTAGGGAAATTGTTTTAAAAATTACTTAACACGTTGTTCGTTCTAAGGCCATCTAGGTTCATCCCTCTATCATTGACAATGCGACGTGCCCTTCAGGACGCAGTAGGTGCTCCAAGGGTGCCACTTGCCTCATTTGTTCCCTTGCGCGATGTGCCATTTAGGACGCACTACGTGCTCCAAGAGAGCCAATCGCCTCAATATGTTTCCTTTGCGCGACGTGCCCTTCAACACGCACTACATGCTCCAAGGGTGCCACTCGCCTCTTGACTGACTTGGTAGACATCAATAACCCCTGGAGTCAATACTCCACCAGGTGAACTTGTGGAAGACTAAGGGCCTCTAAGGAATAAGGCCCCCACCTTATTGCACGCCCCTTAGAATCATCGTGAGCCACTATCGCAGTCTACCCTCACGACATCATGGGTTCTCTCGAACTAGGTAATCGTTAACCTACAGTTTGAGCCACAATGAGAGTGCTAGTACGTTGTGGCAGGGCTGCTGTCCACACCTCTCCCTCAACATCTCTGGTAGTTGTGCGTGAGCCCTTTACTCCATATGTGAGTCTGGTCGGCAAACTATCGTCAGCATGCATCATCAACGAATCATGTCATAATATATCCATATCATATCATCTACTCAGAAGCACTAAAATCATAGTAAAAAATTCAAACCCCAATGGTACACTCCCCGACTCGATCCAGATTCCAAGGGGTTCCATCGATGCCTCGACATCCTCTAGGTTCGTAATCCTGCACACTCAATAAAACCGAATCAATAGCACCTGTCTATGTCAAAGCGGTAAAACAACATGTCATCAACCCATAACGCCTCATAATCAAAATCAAAAGTTTTAATAGCATAATAATCCGGATCACTTGCGAGCAAGTGTCCCCAAAGAATAAGTTTGCTCAGTGCGCCAGAGCGGGATGTTACATACACCCCCTCTTGGTCTAAACTTCGTCCCGAAGTTTCACAGTATAAATGTCGAAATAAAGTGTATCACAGTATCATATGTCTATCTATCAAACGAAAATGGAAACTGTTGGCACATATCATATGCGTCCTCCCAGATCGCCGAGTGTGGACTATAATTGTCCCACTGGACCTTGACTTGATCTACCGTTCGACGTCGTAGCTGTCGAACGCAATGATCCAAAATGTGGATTGGCTCATCCATGAGCGCCCCCTCGTCTGATACATGTAAGGAACTCATGTCAATAACATGTGTAGGATCACTAATATAATGTCTCAAAACAGATACATGAAAAACATTGTGCATATGCCTCAAAGAATCAGGCAAGGCTATTCGATAGGCCATGGGCCCCTTTCTCTCCACAATCTCGAAAGGGCCCACAAACCTAGGAGAGAGTTTAGCTCCATTTCCAAACTTGATTGAACTCTTATGTGGTTTAACCCTCAAGAAGACTCAATCGCCGACCCCATAACTACGATTGACATGGTGCGCATCGACATAACTCTTCTG
>JASDQU010185510.1:0-20714 GCA_032191745.1 Picea mariana | reverse complement strand
AATAAAATTATATTGGTCGAGGGCCAATCTCCAAGTACTCAAAGCTGAGAGAAACCACCCGCAACAACAATAAAAAAAGATTAGACACATAATACACAAACCCAGTGCACAAGTTCCAAACTCCAATGCCTAGGCTTGGGCTCACTTCATTTCCTTACTAAGACGCCCATTCTATGCATATCCCGCAACCACTGCATTCCACGAAGCAACATCTCACCCCGACATTTTCTGAAACAATGCCAACCCCTCATCAACACATCCAACCTGTGCAAATCCCACAATCATAGCAGTCCACGAAACCACATTTCGCTTTGGCATCTCCCAAAATAGTCTTAGGGCTTCGGCTACATTCTCGTTCTGCACATACCCCTGTTCCAAAGAAGCCAAGCTGGCCAATGGTGGAAAAATGCTTGCGAAAGTAAAGTGATTAGGCTTAATCCCCATTCATTTAATCTGATAATACAGTGCCAGAGCCTCCTTAGAATTCCCAATTTTTGCATAAGCTCCCATCATGGCAGTCGACGAGACCACATTTCTTGCGGGCATCTCATCGAAGGCTCTGCGAGCCTCCCCAAGATTGTTGCACATAATATACATGATGAAAAGCATGTTACCCAAATAGATTTATGAGCATTTATTACCTGTTTGAATCATGTGGGCATGAACCAATTTTCCCTCTGGAAGAGCCTCCTTGTTGCAAAAGCGCTGCAACAGACAGACATATGTATGGGATTCGATCTCAATACCTTTTTCATCCATTAAAAGAAAAATATATAATACCTAGTAAAAACAAATATATATATATATATATATATATATATATATTAACAAAGGAGATCCATTGAAGGCGGCTCTATCCTTAGCACTTCGTAAGCATTCGACTGGACTAGCGCCATGCTCTCCAGAGCCCTGTTGTTGAGTTCCCTATGTGTTTCAACAGCTACTTGCACCGATCTCTGTGCAGTTCACCCCGAGACAGCCAATATATTTAACCATATGGGTCAAAATATGCACATTTTCCCGAAGGAGGATTCTAATACATGCTCTGCGCGTCCAAGAGAAAAACTAAAACAGAAAACAAAACAAAAAATTAGAAGCCAGCACACAGACCCGCGCCAACACCAAGCTTCCAAATATTCCAAACTACCGAACACCTGCATCAAACATAACACAGGTTAGCTTTAAATCAGCACACAGGTTAACAACCACATGCAACATAAGCCATTGCTCAAACAAATCACCAAAAAGAGTGTTCATATCACTAAGCGCTGAGAGGGGAACCCACAAGGGATGCCCATTGTGAACCAATGTGTAAGCACCAACGCCAAGAGCACCCAGGCCTGAAACCATGAATCAAGCCGAAGGAAGGAGTCCAAGAGGGCCATTCTTTTGCCCAACGCACCCTCTGTGCAGAACACCATACAACGTTGGACCAAGCCTGAGTATTGAGCCAAAATACCAATAGAGGAACCAGTGAGGGAAGGACAACCACAGTNAAAAAAAAAAAAAACCGAGCCACTTGAAGGAAAACGCGGGGTGGACTAGTGAGAATTTAGGGTTTTGGTACTGAGAGTCGAGGGGGTAGGCACGTGGGCCTCATGCCAGAAGCCTGACCTTAAAGTCTTCTAGTGAATGCCTCGTTTCGCATCAAGTTATTAAGTGCATTAAACTCTCGCCGAATTGAAGGTAAGATTTTTTTTTTTTTGAATAATTATATTATTATTTTCTAGTAATATTAATTCAAGTTTTATTAATTTATTTACAAGTATTAATACTATTATGTAAATTTAAATTATTTAAATCAAATAATTTAAATAATTATGAGTTTTAATTTAATTAAATAATTTAAATTAAAGTAAGTAAATAATTTAATTACTTTAATTTAATTAAATAAAAAGATAAGATTAAATATAAATATAAATTAAATTAAATTAAAATATTAGTGTATATATGATTTTTAAATTTAATAATATATGGTAAGATTAATATGATAATTAAATTAATTGACTTATTTGTCGTAATGATTTATGGGTAAACTGGGTAATTAAATTAACTATATAAAGTATAATGTTAATAGTGAGTTGTAACCAATGTTATTAATCATACATATACCCATATGATTAATGAATGTAATAGGGTTATGTTCTAATTTATACAGGTTAAAGATTCTTATGGAGTAGCGGGAGTTTGACGCATGTCGTGGCGATCAATTAGGGTATAATAGTAGGAATAATAGAAAGCACTACATAGAAGATTTGATGCACATTAACGAGTGCATATTAAAGCGAGCATGGATATGAGGCGAGAGGGTCAATAGTTTCCTTAGGAAGTGACACCAATCTTAGACGCTTAACCCTAATCTAGCCACTCCCCTAAAGAGAGTAACGTCTATTTACAGACAAGTAAAAGAAACTTACGCGTAACCCTGTTTTCTAGTTTAAGTAGCACCAATTTGAAACATCCTTGAACTCACCCTGACAACTTTGGTTGATGCAGGTTAAATCATACAGCATGGTTAGGACTCAAGGGAATCGAGGCAGGGGAGCATCGTCGCAGGCACCGCCAACACCGCCAATGCCACCACCACCATTTCCCGAACTAGCTCTCATACTGCGCTCGTTGGAGGCCATAAATGAGACTTTAAAGGGGTGACAACTAGCATGGACCAAAGTGGAACCCCCACCATCTAGAATAGGTAATCCAGAAGCGTCAAGGGATTCAGGGAGAGGACCTCCACCTGAAGACATCACTCGAGAACTACAAAAGATCAAACTTCTGGAGTTTGTCGGGGGTCGTGCTAGTGAACGCGCAGAAGCATGGCTCAAAGGCATGACAAGGTGTTTTGCCTTAAGGGACTATGCATGCAACTCAAAGGTGAAGATAGTGATTTTTCAGTTAAGAGATAGCGCCTTGAACTAGTGGGGAAACCTGGAAAGACAACTACATCTTACCTCTGACACCGTATCTTGGAAACTTTTCGGGGAGAGGTTCTGAAGGAAATATCTACCAGCTTACTATGAGGAACAACAGGTAGGAGAGTTTCATGCTCTAGTACAAGGAAACAAGACCGTAGAGGAATATGAGATTAGGTTTATGGAATTGGTCAAGTATGTTTCATATATGGATAACGACAAACGACAGGCAGAATGCTTCATCGATGGGCTAAACCCTAAGATAAGGGATATGGTGCAGATGTGGAAACCGTCTTCAGTAGCGGAAGTTGTGGAAAATGCACGTTATGCGGAGGAACACAAGAACTTAACCGAAGGTATGAGACTGACCTTTTTGCATCGTCTTGGATTTGTAGGGAAGGCCCCTAGGACATTTCCCAGGGAGGGGGCTCAAGGCCACCTCCATATGGTAACATAGTCGCACCAAGGACAGTAACCACAGGGATTTCAATGGCAGCGAGTGTAGCATCCCGTTCATCACCAACGACACAGACAGGTCCACGACCATCTCAGGGAACAACTAGTAGGGGCAGGGGTTCCAGGGGAAGGAACTCATTTCAGAGGCAGTCACATAACAGTGCGCAGGTTCAATCTCGTGTTACCTGTTGGGGGTGCAGAGAACCCCATTACCAGCGTGACTGCCCAGAGTTACAATCAGAATTTGTGGATAGAAAAGGAAAGGCCTCGATGGGAAGAGCTAGTAGCAGCCACCAGATTTACGCAGCAGTTAATAATCTCTAGGACGAACATCAATCCACGGTGGTGGAGTCATCAGGTACGCTAAATCATAACAATGTTAAGATTTTATTTGATTTTGGTGCGACAGATAGTTTCATTTCACCATCTACATTAGAAAAGAGTGGGTTGGCAGCCTACAAGCACGATGACTTTAAACAAGTCGAGATGGCTTCGGGGGAAAAACAAGCGGTAGGACCTAGTGTTGATAATTGTATAGTGGACCTAGGAGTATGTACTACCAGGTTGAAGGTATACGTCACTGCTCTTGGGGTGTACGATCTAATCATTGGAATGGATTGGGTAGAACATCATCGATATTTGGTAGATTGTTTCACAAAAAGGGTTCTTTGTGTCGACGACGAAGGAAGGCCAGTGGATATCCAGGGTCTACAGAGAAAGGTGTCTCTAAGATTTATCTCAACTATGAAAGTTAAGCAATGCTTGAGGCAAGGGTGTCGACTATATGTAGTGGAAGCATTGAATGAAAGGAAGGGACCCTCATTAGATCAATACCCAGTATTGTCATATTTTAAGGATGTTTTTCCGAACGAGTTACCAGGGTTACCTCCTGAGAGGGAGATTGATTTTACTATTGAGCTAAAACCTGATCTAGAACCAATTTTCAAAACTCTGTATCAGATGAAAATGCCGAAACTTTGTGAATTGCAAATGAAGTTAAATGAATTACTGGACTTAGGGCTAATAAGGCCCAGTGTTTCACCTTGGGGTGCACCAGTAATTTTTGTAAAGAAGAAGGATGGATCCTTACGACTGTGTATAGACTACAGGGACTTGAACCATGCTACAGTGAAAAATAGGTACCCAATTCCACGAATAGATGACCTCTTCGATTGGATGAAAGGAGTAGTGGTATTCTCAAAGATTGATTTGCGATCCGGGTATCATCAGTTAAGGATTAAGGAAGGCGATATCCCAAAAACTGCCTTTCGAACTCGGTTTGGACATTACGAGTTTGTCGTAGTACCTTTCGGATTGACCAATGCGCCAACAGTATTCATGAGCCTCATAAACGACGTATTCTAGAAGTACTTAAACCATTTTGTACAAGTCTTTCTATATGACATCCTCATCTATTCCAAGAACGAAAGAGAACACGAGGAACACTTGCGAGTGGTGTTGTCCTGCCTTAGGGAGAACAAATTGTATGGGAAGTTGTCAAAGTGTTCCTTCTTCCAGAAAGAAATTCACTATTTAGGTCATATCATTTCCAGCGAAGGAATCTCTGTGGACCCAGAAAAGGTAAAGGCCATTATGGAGTGGCCAGTGCCAAAAAATGCCCATGAGGTGAGAAGCTTCATGGGGCTAGCAGGTTATTATCAGAGATTTGTGGTGGGGTTCTCCAAAATAGAGAAACCCATCACCATTTTGTAGTGAAAGGAGGTCAGGTATGAATGGATAGAAGAATGTGATAGTGCATTTATTGAGCTTAAGACGTTACTAACTAGTGTGCAAATTCTATGAGTGTCGGATATGGAAAAGGAATTAACACTCTGCATGGATGCCTCAAAGAAAGGGTTGGGGGTTGTTCTAATGCAGGATGGAGGAGTGATATATTATGCATCAAGGAAGTTGAAGAAACACGAAGAGCTATATGCGACTCATGATTTAGAGTTGGTAGCTATAATGCCATCTCTGAAACTTTGGAGGCATTATCTTGTGGGGCGAAACTTTGATCTCAAAACGGACCATCAAAGTTTAAAACATCTCTTCACTCAAAGGGATCTGAATTCTAGGCAAAGGTGATGGAGTGAGTTTATGAGTGAGTACAATTTTGGTATTTCATACATCAAGGGAAAAGAAAATGTGGTCGCAGATGCCTTGAGCAAGAGACCATGTGTCTTCTCCTTGATACCCTTAAAATTCAATCTGAGGGAACATGTGTTGACACAACTCCAAGGAGACAGTTGGCATTTAAAGGTTACTTCAAACCCCCAGAGTGGGAGGCAGTTAGATCAAAGTATGAAGGATATAGTCTGGAAGAAGATGAACTATTGAGATATCGAGGAAGGATGTACATCCCTGAAAATGGGGATATTCGAAGCATCATACTGAAGGAATCCCATAAAGCACTTTGTTGTGCACATCCGGGTGTGAAGAAGATGTATGCAGACATGAGGAATCTCTTCTTCTGGGTAGGCATGAAGCGCGATGTAGTCCATTTCATTGCCAAATTCCTAGAGTGTCAACAAGTGAGAGCTGACCACCATCACCCGGTAGGCCTCCTACAACCACATGATGTTCCTATGTCCAAATGGGAAGTCGTCTCTATGGATTTTGTTGTTGGGTTTCCGCTCACATCTCATAGACACAATGACATTCTTGTGATAGTTGATAAGTTAACCAAGAGTGCTCATTTTATTCCGGTTAGAGACACTTGCGATGTCACTGATGCGGCACGTGTGTTTGTAAGTGAGGTTATCTGTTTGCATGTGATACCTAAGAAGATCATTTTAGATAGCGACTCCAGATTCACTTCTAGGTTTTGGACAAGTTTGCAGTCAGCATTAGGGACTCAGTTGAACTTAAGCACAACTTATCATCCTGAAACAAATGGGAAAATTGAGAGAGTAAATAAAGTTATGGAAGACATGCTTAGGATGTATGTCATGGATAATCAAACCCAGTGGGAGAAGTACCTACCTTTGGTAGAGTTTGCCTGCAATAACAGTTTTCATAGCTCCATCGGAATGCCACCCTATGAAGCTTTGTATGGAATGCCATGTAGAACATCATTGAGTTGGGATAGATTAGAAGATCGAGTAACAGTTGTGCTAGAATTGATTCAAGAGATGGAGGAACAAGTGATTCAGATTAGGCAGAGACTAAAGGAAGCACAGGATAGGCATAAAAGTTATGCGGATTCACACAAGACCGACCGAAGTTATGAGGTGGGAGACCAAGTTTTCATTCTTATCAGGCCTAATAAGAGTACCATATGGTTCAGGAAGGGGACAAAGTTGTCACCTTGATTTATAGGACCATTCAGAATCCAAGAGAAAATTGAACCCATTGCCTATCGTCTCGTACTGCCACCCCACTTGCATAAAACTCATAATGTTTTTCATGTATCTGTTTTACGTCATTATGTTGCTGATGAATCACATAGACTAAATTGGAAGGAATTGCAGGTATCGGATGTGGGAACCCTCATGGTAGAACCGTTACGCATATTGGACCGTAGAGTCCGACAGCTCAGGAGCCGTCTGGTAGACCATGTTAAGGTCCAATGGGACAAGTATAGTCCAGGATATTCTACTTGGGAAGACGTCGGGACACTACGACGATACTATCCCTCACTTTTTTGACCACCTCGAGAATATGTTTCTTGAAGGTTGGGTGTATGTAACACCACCTTTTGACTTAGATAGCTAGGATTACCTGAGGCCTACATATATTATTTTCTATTTACAGTGAAACTATTAAATGGTACACTTAAACTTTTAAGACGTATGAACCTTTATGAATGTTATATGTTATTGATGATGATGGATATAATGTGATCTACTATGCGAATGTAAATTTTATGAATGTTTAAATGTTATTGATGATGATGTATATGATGCGACATATTGTGAGAATGTAAATTATGAATGTTTAAATGCTATTAGAAAGATGTTGGATTTGATGCAATCTATTTGGTAAATGATAATTTTATAAATGGGTGTCGAAATTGAATTATGGGATATTATGAGATCTATTTCTAACTTGAAAACTTTGATGTTAAGTTGTTGGTACACAGATACCGAATTGAAATGATGATTGTATGCAATTACATGATGACAATGCATAGAAATGTATGAGTTTGTGTTACAGACTAATCTGCAGGTTATGGACTATGAAATAGCCAAGGGATAATGATGATGAAAGTGGATGTCATGATCACTAGCCAAGAAACATTATGGTATGAATATTTGTATGTGAAATTATATTGGTTTGGATGCATTTCCATGATATGTGGACCGGTGCAGGATTTCAGGTGATGGAACTGCCCAAAACCGAATAAACGATGACAAAACTCCTAGCAACACGGTGCCACTGTATATTTCATTGTAGAGTGTGGACCCTAGTTATGATTAGGAGGGGTGGAGGCATTTCCCACCGTGTATCCTCCGAAACCTAAATTCATGGGAGGACTGTGTTTGCTCACGCTCCCCTAGATGTGTGATGATGATTGTCAGTTGCCAGTTGGGGAAGCTTGGTCGAGATAGTGACACTTCCGTGTACAGGTTCTATTTGGAGTTAGGTCAATATAGTTGACGCTCCAAGATAGTCTAGCAAAGGAAGGATAGGAATTAAGATGGAAGTAAGTTAGGGAGGAAGGATGAGTAGAAATAGTTGAGAGTGTATGGAGATTTTTCTTATGGTGGAAATTATCGTTTTTCCCTACTGAAAAAAAAAAATGCATATATATGAATATTCATAATTACGTAACTAAACCACAGTTGTCTAAATAAAATTGTTGAACTAGATAATTGTAATTAAAGGATTTTGCAAACATTTGATTGGTTTATTGTCTTTTATAAAAGAATAGTCTTGTTGATTGGATTGGATGCATACATAAAATACTATAAGGGTGATAGTTATTGATTATTAGTACATGCACGAGACTTGTATGTACTAGCTACACATGCATTTCTTGTACATGTACACTAGTATGTATGAGTTTTCTTGGCTTACTTACTAATAGTGTCGGTTAATTGTCATGAATGTGTGAAACATGTTTCTTTTCCTTTGTATCATGAGATACCTTAACTTCGAGACGAAGTTTCCTGAAGGGTGGGTGTATGTAACAACCCCGGTTAAATAGATGCATAGGGATTATTAAGTAAAATTAATTAGATAATTAATTGTCCTAATATGGTTTTAGTTAAACAATGATTAGTATTAAGAATATTAATTAATTAATTAATTATTAATTAATTGTTTATAAGTTTTGATTGATTAATTAATTAATTAATTGATTACATAACACATTCAATGATTTGGGTAATAAATTAAGGGGCTTAATAACTTTAAATTAATCCTTATGAAACTTTACGTATGACAGGTTAAGGATAAGATAATAAAGGAGGGGATAAGGTAATAAAGGAGGGGATAAGGTAATTAATGGAGGGGAGGAGAGTCGGTGAAGGGGGAGATATGACGGGAAGAGTCCTATGGGAGAGGGCATTATGATTTTGTGGGGGAGGAAGCATTTTGGAGGAGGGACTGGATTTCTGTTTGGCATATTTTTCTAGTGTGGGGAGTTTGATATTTGGAGTTTTGGTGAACCATTGCAGGGGGCACCGGGTTGTTGGGCGTTTTGGTCACAAGGGCCAGGATTCCTCACGGTATCCTGGATCTAGGGAGCCAGATAGGCTGCTCCTAGCTGGTTGGGTGGTTAGTCGATTTTGAGCAGAGTTTAGCACAATTTCAACTTCAACTTGGACAAATAGAGATCGGGGTTAGCATCAGGAAGAGGTATTTTATTTATGAAATTTCTGAGTTATGTGATGACTATGTAAATTATTAGCATGTTGTTCGTAAATTTCATTCATGCTGTGGATAAATTAAATTTTCTATTGAAAATTCTATGCTTATACGATGATTATTGAACTACTTAGGCATTGAAAGAAATTTATGTTTAATTGTATGAAATTTTTAGGCTTACATAAATTTAGGTTCCTACACAAAACAAATTCCATGCTTATGGCATCCCATGGTCTGTTTGGAATAGGCAATGGCTGATACAGGCCAATGTTCTGTTGTTTCCCTTTTGCATACTAGAAGACTCTACATGTTTCCACAAACCTCTTCACATCAGATATCATACCTGGCCAATGCTACGGAGAACTTAGTTGTGTATAAGTCTTATCATGGTCGAAATGTCTAGGCAATCCTCCACTGTCATTTTGTTTCAACAAGTTGTCTCTCATTAAGCATTTTAGGATACATAGATGGCTGCCTCTGAACAACAATCCATCTTGGATCAAATATTCCATCCACTGACTTCTCTCCCTTAGAAAATTGTTTTCACATGCTTAATAATCCTCTTTAAAATCAAAATATTCTCGATACATACCCTTAAGGTGTTCAAACCTTGAGGTCTCCACTTGAAATTCCTGCAAAATCAAATATCTCTTGCTCAAAGCATCTACAACTTTGCTAGCACTTCCACTAATATGATTAATAAAAAAAAATTTTTTTTCATGAATTCTACCCATTTGGCATCTTTTTGGTTTAACTTCTCTTGTCTGGTTATAAACTATAATGCATGATTATCGCTATACAAGACAAACTCCTTTGGGATAAGATAATGCCTCCATTTTTTCAAGGATTTTACTACAACATAAAACTCTTTGTCATATGTAGAATACTTCCTCTTAACATCTTTCAACTTCTTCCTCAAATAAGAAACAAGCTTATTTTCTTGGCTCAACACTGTGCCAATAGATACTCCACTTGCATCACATCTCACCTAAAATGTCTTCTTGAAATCCAGAAGAATCATAATCGATTGTTTTGTTATCTTCTCTTTTAATACTCTGAAGCCTTTTTCATCTTCTGTTTTCCAATTAAAATATTAATTCTTTTTATTTATGGTGTCTAGTATGGGTGCACATATGATACTGAAATTCCTGATGAATTTCTTGTAAAAACTTGGTAACCCATGAAATATTATTACCTCTAACACGCTTCTTGGAGAAGGCCATTCTTTTATTTCCCCCACCTTTTCTAGATTCATATTCAATTCATTTGAATAGATTGTGAACACCAAATATATGAGTTATGTCTTCGTGAAAAAACATTTTTTTTAGATTTATCAACAACTTCCTCCTACAAGGTCTTCAACACTAGTTTCAAATGTCTCAAATGTTCTTCTTGAGTCTTATTGAAAACTAAAATGTCATCCAAATACACAATTACAAACTTACCAATGAAGTCCTTGAGCACCTCATTCATCAATCTCATGAATGTGCTCTTGGGATTTGTTAAGCCAAATGGCATAACTAGCCACTCATACGATCCTTCATTTATTTTGAATGTTGTCTTCCATTCATCTCCCTCTCTCATTCTTATATGGTGATAGCCACTCTTCAAGCCTATCTTGGAAAAATAATTTGTTCCACTCAAGAAATCCATCAAATCATCCATTTTGGGATGAGGAAATCTATACCTGATGGTTATCTTATTGATAGCTCTTGAATCTGGGCACATTCTCCAACCTCCATCTTTCTTTGGACTCAACACAATTGGTACTGCACATGGGCTCAAACTTCCCCTAACCAAACCTTTATCCAACAAAACCTAGACTTGATTCTCGACCTCTTCATTCTCTTGAGGTGTCAATCTATATGATTATTTTCTTGGAAAAAATTCTCCTGGAATAATATGAATGTGGTGACTAATACTCTTGATGGGCGGTAAAGAGCGAGGTAACTTGTCCACCACAATATCAATGAACTCATCCAAAAACTCTTGAATTTCCACAGGAAGATCATCTAGATAAGTGCTTGTGAAGATCACTCTGGGATTTCTTACCACAACAAACTACATTTCCCATTCCTTTTTTACTTCATTCGAGAGTTCCTTCCAACTCATGAGAAGTATACTAGGACTAGCTTCTTCCTTGACTCCTTTATCATCTATTAGCAACAACATATGTTTACATCCATTATTCTCAAGGGTATAAGTGTTCTTCCTCACATCATGTATGGAATTCGTGTCATATTGCCATAGTCTTCCCAACATAACATGACAAACACCCATGGGTATAACATCACACAAAACTTCATCTCTATAACCACCTATTTTAAATTCAACTTTGCATTGTCTACTTACCATGAATTGATGTCCTTTCTACAACCAAGATACTCTATATGGGCTTAGATGTGCGGTTTTCTATAGCTCCAGATTTTCCACCATCTCCGTGGATACCATATTATCAATGCTCCCTCTATCTATTATCACTTTGCATACCTTGTCTATAGTATTGCAAGTAGTCCTTAATAAACTGTTCCTATGGATTGGCTATTTTTTCTCTTTCTCTGGATTGAAGAGAAATTTCTTTATTATGAGGGATCTTACTTCCTCTTATGTTTCTACTTCCACATTCCTCTTCTTTGCTTCAGAAATCTAAGCTTCTCCAGTCCCTGCATCTTTCTTTTTCTGAGGACATTCCCAATACATATGCCTTGTCTTTCCACATGCATAGCATTTCAATTCTCCTTCTCTACCTCTTCCTCTTCCTCGAGGAAAATATTTTCTTCCACCATAGTAACCTCCTCTATAACTTTCCCTCTTTCTATCTGGTTGTTATACTTTCCAACTTCATCTCTGGGTTTCTTGAATTTCTCTCAGACAATTCCTCTACCTCTGTTCGGAGTCTTTCCTCTATTTCGCTGGTTTTTCTTTTTTACCAACTTTTCCTTTTCTTTTAGTGAAACCTGATAAGAATCCTCTACATTCCTCACTGTAATCATGCTTATTTCATCTTGAATTTCATATCTCATGCCATTAATGTACCTAGAAAGCTTTTCTTCATCGTTATATCGATGCCCTTCTTTGATGTTCAGCCTATAAAATTATTCAGTGTATTCCTTCGCTGACAAGCCCTTTTGTCTTAGGTTCCGTAACTTCATAAATAGATTTATCTGATAGTCTTTGGGTATGAATTTAGCTTTCAACTTAGCTATCATTTTGTCCCAAATTTTGATTTTTTTCTTACCTTTTCATCTTCTGTCAGCTTCTAATTCATCCAACCATAGTGTTGCATGTCCCTTCAGTCTAGCCACATCATTCTTTAGCTTCTTTTCATCGTCAATCTCTTCATAATCAAAGTACTTGTCCAAAGAACTTATCTAGTCAACGACTTCTTCGACATAAAAATTACCTTCATACATTGGGACTTACATTTTCTCTCTGCCCCCCAGTTTGACAACAAATCTCAGTAATCATTCTTCTGTATCTTGTTCTCCTTCTTCTTCTTCAGCTTCAAATTCTTCGCATTCCGCCTCACTGATGTCACCTGCTTCAGGTGCTCTTCTCTTTGCCACCTCCATGGAATATAATGTCACACAAAGGTGTCTCCTTTCTTCGCCCATTGTTTCATTAGCAATACGTATTTATTTGTTCCTCCTTGACGACATGATTAGGAACTTTCTTATTCTTATAGATCCTATTTTTGTCTCTCTACACCACTTGATGATATCGGATAATTATCCCTCTTTTCCTGTTGTCTGCAAATAATTTATATTCTTTGATACCACTTGATGCAAACCCCAACCCACTCTCTAGGGTTTACGTGACCTCCCAATCTAGGATCATTTGACTTCGGGAGTTGGATCAGCTCATAGGAATCTTGCCATCCCTCAAAACCAATTTCATAGGTCCTTCACCTTCCTTCCCGAATACTAAATCCGCTTTTTGAGAGTCCTTGAGCACTAGCAAGTCCTCCAAGGGACCATGAGCTGAAAAATGTGTGTTAAACCTTAAATCTCTGAAGAAATCAGAACTTCGGAGCTCCCGTGCTTCGATATTATCTACAAAGTTACACTGCGTTCCTCCTGAACACCAAATTGGTAGAGCGTCGAACAACAAAAAGAATCAACGATCCATAGAACCGTTTAAATCCATGGTGGGGAATGACTTTGGGGTTTGGGTTTTTGCGGTCCTACACACTCTAATGTGTTATTCTCCTATAGCGTCGAACCAACAAATACACAACAATAAAAAATCGATGAACCTCATGCTCCAACAGATGGATATATCTGATGTGATTCAAACTTTGGGAGACTGAGCATTCACACAATGTAGATCCTTGTATGTCCCAAATGCCAAGGTTCCAGAGGGCCTCTCCTTCCTTAATGTGTCCCTCTTTTAATCAACAGTTTGGATGAGTTGCACTCTTCAGGACTTAAAAAATTTTGGGGTCCTGACTCCTGCGCACTTCTCGAAAGAAATTTTTCAAATTGGCAAAGTCCAAAGGACTCCCTATGGTAACTCCCATGCAACTTTCCTAGATATGACAGTCAAAATCGATCGTGTCTTCTTCTGATTGGGTCTTGATCATTTAACCTTTAAATAGGGCAACTCTTTCTCCTTAAGGATTTGGTCGCTATCTCTTCTGAGATTTGTTTCTTTAGGTTCTTCAGAAGTCTGGTGCATTGTCTGCATCCTCTAAACCTTTGAAACTTCATACTTAGAAATTATTGTAAGTCCCTCCTACGCACTCGTCGTGCTTGTTTACTTCAAGCCTCTTGAAGGATTTTTGAGAACCTTCCACGCACTCCTTACATTCACCAGACTCAAACTCCTCAATACCTGGCTAATTGTTATCCCATTGCACACCTTGCATGGGTTGTCTTCAAGCTGTACACTCTATTGAGAAATTTGTGCACTCCTTTCACTTCCTCCTACAAATTTTCACACTATCTCTTCTGAGATTCTGAGTCAAACATGACTCTGCCTTCGCACACCTTGCGTCACTATGCACTCCTTGCACCAGAGTTTTTAGAAGAGAAACAATTGAAACTTATCAAACACTAACAGTTCTTACATCTAATCATAAAATTGATAGTCAAGCACATAAAACAGATAAAACAAAGAACATGAAATTCACTTAATGAACTCAAAAATAAGAAACACCATGCATTTGGAATCAAACATATCATGTTATAATCATTCATATGAATATGTACATGAGTTCATATAGGCCGCAACTATATAAAAATGTCTTCAACAATAACAACTCTTTCCAGTAGCTATCTGAACAATTTTCAATAGCCTCTATGACAAACTTGAACAACTCTTCTCAATATCTCTCTTTCTTTAGCAGCCTCGTTTGGGAAAAAAATACATATATATACATGGAGTGACTTCTCGAGATTTCCTACCGACTAATCTAGTGCGATCATATCATAATAAAAGAATCCTACCACCAAGGCTTGTTACAATAAATGGCATTTACAACCCAGATACGAGTCACTGCTCAATATATGTAGAATCCTATAGCTTATCAAAGACATTACAATCCTTTGTGATCCCATACAATGGTTCTTTCCTTGAAACTTTAAAATCTCATTTAATCACAATCTTTTCAAAATATCAAATTGATGTTCTCTCCTTGGGTCTCAAAACAACTTGAACGTGTGTGCTTGATGTTGCACTGTCCTCCACTTGGGTTAATGAACATTGTTGATGATGTTCCTAAACTAGGTAGCTTCATGATATGTTTTATTATACCACCATTCTACAATAGGAAACCGTTGTTCCCATTGGTCTTGTTCTTTAGAGGCAAAGCCTCTCAAAAATGGTTTTAGGCACTTCTTTAACACTTTTTTTTGGGCATGTAGTTTAAACAACTCGTGCTCAATTTTTCTAGTGAATGTAGGGTCTCAATCTGAGACATTGGAAGTGGGCATGCCACATTTTTTAACATCCCGCTCTGGCACACTGAGTGAACTTATTCTTTGAGGACACTTGCTCTCAAGTGATCCGGATTATTATGCTATTAAAACACTTGATTTTGATTATGAGGTGTGATGGGTTGATGACATGGGTTGATGAAACTCTGTTTTACTGCATTGACATAGATAGGTGCTATTGACTTGGTTTACTGAGCGTGCAGGATTTTGGAACTCGAGGATGCAGAGGCATTGATGGAACCCCTTGGACTCTGGATTGAGTCAGGGAGTGTACCATTGGGGTTTGATTTTTTCACTGTGATATTAGTGCATCTGATTAGATGATATGATATGGATATGTTATGACATGATTTGTTGATGATGCAGTCTGACGATAACTTTTCGACCAGACTCACATGTGGAGTAAAGAGGTCATGCACGACTACCAGAGATGTTGAGGGAGAGGTGTGGACAACATCCCTGCCACAACCTACTAGCACTTCCGTCGTGGCTTGAACTATAGGTTAACGTTTACCTAGTTCGAGAGGACCCATGATGCCGTGAGGGGAGACTACGATAGTCGCTCATGATAATTCTAAGGGGTGTGCAATAAGGCGGGGGACTTATTCCTTAGAGACCCTTAGTTTCCCACAAGTTCACCTGGTGGAGTATTGACTCTAGCGGTTATTGATGTCTACCAAGTCAGTCAAGAGGTGAGTGGCACCCTTGGAGCACGTGGTGCGTCCTGAAGGGCACGTCGCGTGAAAAAAATGGAAAGAGCTGAGTGGCACCCTTGGAGCACATAGTGCGTCCTGAAGGGCATGTCATGCAAGGGAACAGATGAGGCGAGGGGAACCCTTGGAGCACCTAGTGCATCTTGAAGGGCACGTCACATTGTTGATGATAGAGGAATGAACCTAGATGGCCTTAGGATGAATAACGTGTTAATTATTTTTAAAACAAATTCCCTAATTAAATGTTGCCCGGTACAAAAATTTAAGGTCTAAGTCTAAATTACACTAGTGGTAAAATTTTGTTTATCTATAAAAATAATAATAAAAATAAAAATAAAAATAAAAACAACATAAATGATAATTATGATCTTCGTTAAATCTTGTAACATGAAGGGAGTAAGAAATTTAATTTATTCATAAAAAAAATAAAATCTGTTGAAATAAAATTTAAAAAGGGGAAAGAGGGAAAATCTAAAATTTTAGAAAAATAGGAAAGAGGTAAACTTAAAAAGGGAAAAAAGGGAACATAAGGGAAAAAGTGGAAGGTAAAACTTAGTAAAGAATCTACCATTTAAGATCTTTCTAATTTAAACTGAACTAACAATTTAATAAAAGAGAAAGTTATTAAAACGTGTAAGAGAATTTGGGGACACCTAGGAGTGATTCTAGGAGTAACTCTAGGTGGGTGAGGGAAATAAAGATAATTAATTAATTAAAGAAGTTAATTTATGGAGAATTGAAGGGGATGGGTGACACTTGTACGGGGAGGAATTTTTAGGAATTTAATCATTAAACTTAACTAAAGGAGAATTTTTGGAAAGTAAGGAACCATGAAACTCTATATAATTAAGGGAGGTGATGGAGGTTGGATCATCTTCTATTTGAGTAACGTTATGCTGTATACATATCTACTTGACTGATTTAACTTGTGGGAGTTGGGATACCCAACTTGGTGAGGATTGGTAGCTCGTCCTTGTGAGGTGAGCTGAGAGCTAGTCGAAATCTATGGATAGTGCGTGTGTAGCCCCTTTGCGGCTCAAGGGGCTAAGGGGGAAGAAGAGTACCCCTAGCATTGGATGGGAGGTACCGGTGAAGTCTCACCGGTCGGCAAGCAGAAGTGGCATAGAGCATGCGGGACGTCATTCAGAGCGGGCGATTAGGCAACGATATTCTCTCTTCTTTTTTGTTTGGTAGATTGTATTAGGACTCATGCTTGAATTTGCTTATTTTTGGAAAAGTAAACTGATGTCTTTTTACGTTGATGACGGAAACTTTTCTTAGCCTAGCTCAATGGTTGTTTTCTCCCATGGCCTTCATTTTCCCGCAGATCTTGACCACCTTGCTATGTTGATTGTGACCTTCGTGGTTGGTTAGCCTTTGTCCCTAGCTCACCAGTCCTCACTTGAGCAGTCGACCAGGAGCCTGATCTACGGTCGTCGCCTTAGCGTTAAAAGACCTATGGATATCAACACCCTTCTTTTCTATGTGAGGATGATAAAGTGAAGGATGTACCTATTATCCCTCTACCTTGATGTTTGTCCCTGGCTGATTGTTGATTCCACCATCTGGAAATGACCTCTACGTGTGGATTATCTAGTGGCCTGGTTGGTTTTCTCTATGCCTTGACTGATAGAACCCCAATCATTCCATGACCCTTCCCATTAGATCCTTTCGGTTCTCTTATTGTTGTCTTCTTTCTGTATTAGTATTCTGGCAATGGAAAACGAGTTGATTCATGTATGCATTTTTGTATTGGTATTCTGGCAATGGAAAATGAGTTGATTCATGTCTTCATTTTTGTATTTGCATTCTGGCAATGGAAAAATGAGTTGATTCATGTCTGCATTTTTGTATTTGTATTCTGGCAATGGAAAATGAGTTGATTCACGTCTGCATTTTTGTAATTGTATTCTGTCAATGGAAAACAAGTTGATTCATGTCTATATTTTTTGTATTTGCAGTCTGGCAATGGAAAAACAAGTTGATTCATGTCTGCATTTTTGTATTGATATTCTGGCAATGGAAAACGAGTTGATTCATGTATGCATTTTTGGAATGGTATTTTGGCAATGGAAAAACAATTAAATTCTCTGTCTGCGTTTTACATTTGGTACCTTGGTAAGAAAGACAAAAACGTTTTTTTCTTCCTGTATGCATTGGCATTGGCATCTTGGCAGTGAAAAAGGGAAAACTCAGTTTATTCATCCCTCTCAAGTTTGCATTTCATTTTTGCTTTTGGGGTGATTTTCCCCTTGAAGAAGACTATCTTACACTTAAGAATTTATGTTATAATTACCTTGTTCCTGGCAAATTCGCCCCTCTCTGGACTGCATTTCATTTACTGTTGAGGCAACTTTCTTTTCCCTTGTTGAAGGCTAGGTTATTCTTTAAAACTTACTGCGTTTATTCCTATTAATTCCCATGAATTGTGCATTACTTAATGCTGCGTTTTTTTGGATTACCAGCCACGTTTTTTCCCTTCGAAATGTTGAACGCTTTGTCGATTGATTGCCCATGATTTTTTACTATTTAAAATGATGACATAGTTTTTGTAAACACCCACGATTTGATGCTAAAAATCTTGACTGAATTTGCTGTTACACGCCCTCGAATTGCTGTTAAAACAGATGACTCTACCGCTGCCTTAATTGACCATGATTTGCCCTTGATAATGTGACTAAAATTGCAATAAATGAGCACGAATTGGCCTTTAAACTATGACAACATTTTTCCTTTAGCTGGTGTCTGTGTTTTGTCGCTGATTGACCACGTCTTGCCATCTAAATTGGAATCAATTGCTGGGATTGGGAACGAGTTGCCACCACTTTGTACTGCGTGTTGCTGAGATGTGATACAACTATTTGTTTCCTTGAAAATCGCCTTGAATATTGTTAATGATATATTAATTGTCTTGCTACAGTTTTGATAATTTCCTTTTCAGCATTATATTGATTGTTACTGTTACCTTAACTGCCTTGCCATTGCTTTACTAATGGTTATGTTAATTAAAGAATTAATCGTATTTTCATTGCTATCTTACTCGTTATGATAGAAGTCATGAGAATGGCCTTGTGATTTCGCTATTAATTATTTGTTAACAGTTATGTCAATTGCCTCGTCATTTTTTATATTAATGGTTAAGTAACAACTTTGCTAATTGCCTTGTTAATTTGATACAACGAAGATAATAGTTAGCAGTTTCCTTCTCATTATTAAAAAGACAGGTAGTGTTGTTGGTTCGGTCGATATAGATAGACCACGTGTCGAGATTGATTGTTCATCAGTTTTATAATGGTAGCATTCTACCATAAAATCATTAATGTTGTTAATTAAGTTGGTGGATAGTTGGATGGAGATTTGGATTAATATTGAATTGCCCATTTAGACTGTGATTAATGATTAAATAGTTTAGTAAGTAATGACCCAAGGAGAGGTTAAAATCACTAAATAAAATCGTGTTCAATGATGGAATTGTGATGCATAGTTGTCAAATTGTTTCATAGTCGATGTTATTATATCGAATTTGATAATTAAATTGTGATGCAGAATTACCGAACTGATTCGTAATTGATGTTATTGATGGAATTTAATGACTAAGGTATAATGTAGAATGGTCGATTGGATTGTATCTAATTTTAATCTGATGTTGAGTTAAAGACCGATTTATAATTTAGACTTGCTAAAATTAGATGGATAATCTATGCCGAAACAATTTGCAACTTGACGTGCCCCGTTAGAATGGAACCCATGTTAAGTTAGAATTTAATCGTGGACTAGTTAGCCTGGATGATTAGTGGGGTAGGGGATGATGTAGTGTGGGATAGCGTCACCCCTTGTCTTCATCCTCTTATGTCTCATCGACCTTTTTGTAGGGGCCCGAATAGAATTTACGTCAAATAATTTGTTAAACTGTAACAGTATATCTACCTGATTTCAAACAAAATTCAATAATTATTTTAATTGAGCACCTAAGCATTTATAAATTTATCAACACATAACAAAATTTTTATAACAGTTTAAAAAAAACGCAAAATCTTAAATACCTGAACCTGATGCTAATAGTCGTCCGTTGTCCAAATGCCTTCTTGACCGCTGCTGCACCGTAAAACACTGCCCAAAACCTAGTTCCTCCCTGCCAACTAGGTAACTTCCTAGCTCTAGGATATCATATGGATATCCTAGCCCTCCATTCCCAAAACCCCCAGCAACCCCGGTGCACTGATACAATCCCACTCCCAAAATTTCACCTCTCTCTGCAAATCCCAGAGCTCCCAAAATCCATCCCCCAACCTCCCGTAGAATCCCCTTCCGTAAACCTCCTTCCCCTCCTTATCCCTCCTTCATCGACTGTCCCCTCATTTAATCCCTACTTAACCCATTTATTACCCTCTTATCCTTTCCTGTTAATGCCCCTTATCCCCTTTATTTAATATCTTATCCTTCCACAATTAATAAGTTATCCCTTGTTGTGTACGTAACCTTTCAATTTAACTATATAACTTATTAATTTATTAAATTTAATACTCATGTTTTTAAATGTAATATGTAGTTTAATTAATCAATTAATTAATCAACTTGCAACCATTAATTAATCAATAATTATTTAATTAGTTTTATTATACCTATCTTGTTTAATTAATATCATATTAAGACGATTAATCCCCTAATTAATTTTTACTTAATAATCCTTCACATTTGTTCAACTACGGTTGTTACATACACCCACCCTTCAGGAAACTTCATCCCGAAGTTAAGGTATCTTATGGTACAAGGAAAAGAAACATGGTTCACACATTCATAACAAGTAACCGACATTATTAGTAAGTAAGTCAAGAAAACTCATACATACTAGTGTATATGTACAAGAAATGCATGTGTAGCTAGTA
>JASDQU010185509.1:0-10035 GCA_032191745.1 Picea mariana | reverse complement strand
AATATGGAAGAAGAAAACGCTTTCGTCACTCCCAAAGAATATTCCAAGTTGTTTCAGATGTGCAAAAAAAGGATATATGAGCCACACCCAACGATATAAGTTGGAGCAAGGAGATGAGCAATTTGCAAGGTGGCAAGATTTGTTCTCTAATTTTGACTTTGATATTGAACATATCAAAGGAAATGAGAAAAGTATTTCCAAATTATTAAGCCGAGAACATTTTAAGAAGCAAGTGGGTGTGGTTACAGGTGAGCGAGATCAAGCAAGCATGATGACATGCAAGATGGATCAATGCATGATTATTATCATTGAATGGAAAGAGGATGAATAAATGGTAAGAGAAATACAAACTAATATGAATTAGTACTCATACCAAAGTAATTGGAGACCCACATTGCAACTCAGAAGTACCCAAGTACTAGATACTAATATCCAACCCTCATCTAGATTAATACATTTGTTCCCTGAAATACAAAGCCATCCAACTTCCATTATTACATTACCTAATACAATCTATGAAATATCATTAGAGAAAGCCATAAATTCTTAACATGCCTTGAACAACACTTTTCAAGACATCCAATTCATAGGAAAATAATATAGTACATTGAGAGAAATTGAATATCAATACTACAACCTGAACCATCACCAACAGGGATGATTTTAAGGATGGAAATTTATTTTAAAATGTAGAAACCTTGGCGAATCTTACTAATCCTTCATGTGCCAACTATAAAATGTTTGGCGATATTTTTGTAAAAATATTCAAATTTATAAGGATTTTATATAGTTTGTATAAAATTTTGGTGATTTTTAAGGTAAAATACTTTTATCCTATAGAATTTGGGTGAATCATTTTAAGAATAGCAAATCTGTTTTTAGGAAAAACCTTGGAAAATTAGCCCACGAGGGAAATTTAGCCCCTAAAATCATCCTTGATCACCAAGCGTATCCCCAATGGCCTGACAAAATTCTAGTTTTGAAATTCGCAGAAACAGATTATGATTATCATCAGTATAAGCAGTTCGGGTGGGAATTTCTGAGAAAATAAAATTATACAAAGACTTATTTGATCATGATAAAATTCAGTAATGTTTATTCCAACTTGTAAGGTTTTCCTCCAAAATAATTAAAAGAATGGCGGGACACTTTTAGAATCAACAAAATCGCAATGGACCCTGTTATAATAAGAAGAGAATTTATAGCACATGAAGTTCCTCTGAACAAAGTACGATATTTAGAGAGCATGAAAGAACAACAGATGCTTGAAATCTTTATTTCATGTCATTTCGAGAGGCTTGTCAAGACAAAAGTAGTTGTAGAAATATTTCTAAATCGAACCACTATTATCCATAAATTATTCTAAAGAATGTGGGACACTTGTAAATATCCAGACATATATGCACTCAATTCCTGAGATAGAAACAAATGATCCCATATTAAAAGAAATATTCAATTACTTTTGTCCTCCTGGTACACCAAGATATGGCCTAGGATATATTGAGTAATCTGACTCAATTATTCATGATTTCCATTTTAATAATCCTTTACCTCCAGGAACAAAGAAACCATCTATCCATGAAATTAATAAATTCTTGAGTCTAATGAAAGAATGTTACAAATGGAAAGTAAATAGTGATTGGATGAAAAACATGTTAAATTGGGATCTCTTTACTCATCCATAGACTATAGAATTTAATTCTTCTGCACCAATTGAAGAAAATAAAAAATTGTCTAAGCAATGGCAAGAATACATGCAACAGAAAGATAGTTGGATATCTTTCTATGAGTGAAAAACCAAGATAGAACAAAAATCAGTGCAAATTATGAAGGAGAAAAGATCAAGAAATCCATCTTTGAAATAGAAAGTCCAAGACATAAATGGAAAATCTTATATGGCTAGGGTATTGAGTATACAACCACTTTTCCTCATTTTAGAGGCATAGGATTAGAAGAAGAATATATATAGTCTAAAGCAATCCCTCTTGTGTTAGCTAGAGAAGAGTCACAAGTAACCAGGACAGACAAAAGAATCAATAATTTTTTAGAGCAATTAAATTGGACAAATGTATCCCTTAGAGGCATGGAATCATACACATTTGTCACTAATGACTATGCTAGGAGAAGACACACAGATCAACTACAAGTTTCAACAAATAATATTAGTTCCTCTGGGAATTCGCTTAACCAAAGAGTTGGAGAAATTAAATAAGTTGTAGGAACTACAGTTGGCATGTTAAGAGAAGAAGAAGATGTTGATGAAAGAAGAGTCGAATAATTAAAATAAGGATTAGGACAAGCTCTTGTCTCAGTAGCAAAACAAATCTCATATGTGGATGAAAAGACTGAAAAAATTAAATCCACAGTAAAGAAGATACACAAGGGAAAACCTTTACTGTGGATTTAATTTTTTCATTCTTTTCATTCACATCTGAGAAGATACACAAGGGAATCCCTTCAAAATACAAATATGATAAAAATATTCCCTTATCTCATTTATTTCATCAACATGTCTCAACTATTACATCCATTGTTGTCATCACAGTCGAGACTGAAATTACAAAGAAATTTTCACTCTATTTCCCAAAACAAGAAGAAGGTAAACCATGTGATTCCTCTGAACATTCTCTAGTTTCATCCATACAACCATCACATGTCTTAAATACTAGATAATCGTTACCTCACAACATGTCCAAAACATCTGATCCCGATTTGTATGAGAAAGGAAAACTACTAGAAGTTTAATCCTTTGCAGAGGAATGGAATTTTGAGTGGAACATTGATGGAATGTGTGTAGGTCAAATCATAAAAATTATTGATATGATGTGTGTTTCTTATAAAATAATGTCTATGAAAGGAAAATAAAAAATAGAAGCATGCAAATCTATTATTCAGTATTTTACTAGAACTCTATCAAAATGGTGGGAAATAGAGTCATCGCTAGCCTTGCTTGATAAAATGGAAAAAAAAGTTCTAAAGGATGAAAGTGGAGATGTAATTTACCATGAAAATGGTTTACCTCAGATTAATATGATCGGGGCACTAACCACACTAATTATAGAACACGGGTGTGGAATAGAGCAGGAAATTGCAGACAAACATGCTCCGATTTTGATGAACATGAAGTGCAAAAAGATGTCCCAATATGATGACTTTCACAGAGAATGGACCCAAATAATTTATGAGTTAAAATATAGTCAGAATCTTTTGTGGAAATAGATTTTTATTGATGCTATCCCTAGCAAGTTTGGTGAATACTTGAAGGCCCAAGATGTTTTTAAGCAACCATATGAATTAAATACTTGGGGTGAAATATATTATATCATTACTAGTGGACTTCTCAGCCTTTCTACAAATATGAAAGTCAATAAATCCATCTAAAAGATGTCTAGGCTCCCTGATTGTAAATCCATCTATGAAAAATATGTCTTATCCCTAGAGGATCTTGTTAGAGTAAGAAAGAGAGCCAATAAAATATTGAAAATATTAGGAGAAATAGGTATAGGGGAAAATATTTTGTCTCAAATCCATATTCAAATAACAACAGACATAATCAAAAGGGATTTTATAGAAGATATCCAAAAACCCACTATTATTCTCCCGAAGACATCAAGTTGAAGTATTTCAAAATGTAGAACAAACAATCCATTTTTTTTGGTTATGTGACCATTCACGACATATGGAAAATCGTTGTCCCCAAGCAGAAGCTTCCAAGAAAACCAAAGGTAAATCTTATAAAATAAAGGCCATGGAGGCCCGAGAAACAGATGAAATATCAAAGTTTATTACATCTATTCATTGCAACTGATGCAATTATGATCGACATGACACAAATTCATATCCACTTCATCATTTTCATATTAAAAGAGAAGAAGTACATATAATGAGGGATGGATGTTGTTCCACTAGTCCTGAAACATCTAAGTTTGAATATGACATGGATGACCTCTCAAAGTTAGACCAAGAAGATTTAATGATAACTAAAAATTGTAGACATGAAGATCCATAGGTCTGTAGATTTAGTATAGAGAGAAATTAAGATGATGAAGAATTAGAAGAAGAATCTGATTTAGAGAAGCAAGAGCCTATTCAAAAGTTAAAATTTTGCATGGACCAAAATAATTTAGATGGCAATGCATAGATGCTTGCCAAAATTAAATCACTTCCTAAAGGAGAAATGGAATTTTCCTTATTGGATTATTTTCTAAAGATTATTATGAAAGCACACAAGCCTACAAGTCCTTAGTCTATAAGAAACCTTTGTTTGTAGATGTCTATTTTGAGAAAAATACAAAGTTATTTATCAAAAAATAGGAATGAAAAGTTGCAACCATTATTCATGAATGATATAAACAAAGAAATAAATCTGTTGAAAAGAGAGGTTTCATATTTAAAGAAAAAGGTTGGGCAACTAGAAACACATAATTCAGAAGAGAATGCCTACAAGACATATTTATGAGCAAGAAAAGAAATAAAAGAGTTGAAGTCCCAAGTGCAGATGTTAAATTCTAGACCACCTCCTCTTGAATATGTATTGGTAGAAGAACATCCAAACATTAATTTTCTTGAGACAAGAGATATTGAAGGAATAAATGCCATGAGAATTATGGAAATTCAACATAAAAAGTGTCATGTGCATATAAAGCTAAAATTCCAAGATCAGGTATTTAAACTCAAAGATCTCATTGATTTTGGATCTGATCTTAATATTCTTCACAAAGATGTTATTCCTTTAATCTATTGGAATAAGACATACCACTATGTAATTGGCCTGGGCAATAAATCGATACAGATGAATTATGAAATTCTTGAGGCAACCGTATGCTTTAAAAACTATTTCCTAGATATGAAATTTTTGTTTTTAGAAATTCCTATTGCCTGTATATTAGGAACTCCATTCCTAGAAGAATTTTAACCTCATGGTTAAGATAAAATTCCTTAAGGAAAGCCAAGGTATTTCATTACAATCCCTAGTATACAACAATCTATAAAATTTGTTAAGAAAACAAAGGTAATATTTCCTTTTGTGTCTACTCCTTAGATATGTACCATGGTTCATATGGCCCAATATCTTAAGCCAAAAGAAAGGAATATAGTGGAATTGAAAGAGATAAAGAGCAGCATGAGAATTGAAGATCAACTGAAGACCCCAACGACACAAGAAGCTATAAATGAGCTTGAATGTTAGTTTGAACAAACAATGTGCTTTGAAAATCCCACAGTTTTTTGGAACAAAGCTCAACATGTTGTTGAACTCCATTACAAAGAAATATATGATGGTAAACCATGCAAAACTAGAGCTATCCCAATGAGTAGAGAATATCAAAAGTTTTGTGAAGAAAAATTTCAAGGATTACTAAAAAATGGATTGATTAGGCATTAAACTAGCCCATGGAATTGTTATGGATTCTATGTCAATAAGCATTCATAGCATATCAGATGTGTTCCCATATTAGTTATCAACTATAAGCCTCTGAAAAAGGTACTTCCTGACGATTCTTATCCTATTACTCATAAGTCCAGTCTAGTGAATAACATTGCAGGAGCACAAATATTTTCCAAATTTAATCTTAAATATGGATTCTGGCAAGTGGAAGTGAAAGAAGAATATAAATTTAAACTTCTTGTAGTGTCCTTGCAGGACATTATGAGTGGAATGTGATGTCATTTTGTTTGAAAAATTCCCAACCAAGTTTCAAAGAGTAATGGATAATACTCTCAAACAATATTTTGACTCGTTGATTGTATATATTGATGACATCCTAGTGTTTTCTAATTCCATTGAACAACATTTTAAGCATTTGATAATATTTCTACAAGCCATAAAAAATGATGGATTATTTGTTTCAAAAAAAAAAATGGAATTATTCAAGAGTACTATCAAGTTCCTTGGTAATGGTCACCTGACATTGCAACAACATGGAGTCAAGTTTGCTGAAAATTTTCCAAATAAAATTGTAGACAAAAAATAGTTGCAAAGATTTCTGGGAAGTTTAAATTATGTTAGTCATTTCTACAAATATTGTGCCAACGACAATTTTTTTTTGAATGACAGATTAAAGAAAGAGCCATCACCATGGTCATACGAACATACAAAGGAAGTACAAAACATCAATAGAAAAGGTGAACACTCTTCCTATTTTGTATGTAGTTGATGATAATGCAAGAAATCTAGGATGGGAAGTAGTATTGAAATAGGTCAAAAAATATGGAAAGAATTATAAAGAATAAATTATCCATTTTGCATCAGGAACATGGGAGAAGGAAGAACACAACTATTATTTTTTAGATAAAGATATTAAAGAAACATTAAACGCTATCAAAAAGTTTGAAATATTGTGAGCAACAACATTATTTTTTTAAGAACTGATGCTGCTAAATTTGCAAGGTGACAAGATTTGTTCCCTAATTTTGACTTTGAAATTGAACATATCAAAGGAAATGAGAATAGTATTCTCAATTTTTTTTTTAAGTTGAGAACATTTACAGAAGCAAGGGAGCATGGTTACATGCGAGCGTAATCAAGCAAGAGAGATGACAAGCGAGTCAGATTAGTGCATGATTATTGTCATTGAATGGAAAGAGGATCAAGAAATGGTCAGAGAAATACCAAATAATATGAATTGGTACTCATACGAAAGAAGTTGGAGACCCACATGGAAACTAAGAAGTACCAAGTACTAGATACTAATCTCCAACCCTCATCTAGATTAATACATTTGGTCCCTGAAGTACGAAGGTATCCAACTTCCACTATTACCATACCCAATACAATAAATGAAAGATCATTAGAGAAAGATTAAATGTTTGTTATGCCTTGACTGAAACTTTTCATGACATCCAATTCATAGGACAATAATCTAGTACATTGAGAGGAATTGAATATCAATACTACAGCCTAAACTATCCCCGAGCTTATCCCCAATGGCTTGACAAAAATTCAATTTTGAAATTCCCAGAAACATATTATTATTATCATCAGTGCAAACAATTTTGGTGGGAATTTTTGAGAAAATACAATCATACGAAGACCTATTTCACCATGATAAAATTCACTAATGTTTATTCCAACTTGCAACATTTGCCTCCAAAATGGTTAAAAGAATGGCATAACACTTGTGGAATCAACGGAGGCGCATTGGACCCTGTTATCATAAGAAGAGAATTTATAGCACATGTAGTTCCTCTGAACAAATTGTGAGATTTAGAGATCATGAATGAACAACAGATGCTTGAAATATTTATTTCATGTCATTTCTAGTGGTTTTACAAGACAAAATTTGTTGTACAAATATTTTAAGATCAACCCACTATCATCCGTAAATTATTCTAGAAAAAGTGGGACACTTGTAAATATCCAGACAAATATGGTACTATGGAATCTGACTAATGGAGGGGTTTGTACTCCATATTTTGTGTTATCATCCTCCTTTCCAAACGAATCTCTGAAACATGGAGCATTTCTCCAAATTTTGGCATGGTTTGACCTGCATTTAAGAGAATCTATGGAAAATGAGATTCAGTTCAGTCAAGACGATTCTTGTGTGATTCGTCAGTCGAAATGTCAGTCTTGTCTCCTCGCATTTCTATAAATAAGAGCGGAGATTGCTCATTTGAGGCATCGGGTTGTAGTGCGAGTCTTGAGTCAGTCTTCTGAGCTCCTTTCCATATGAGTTGTGAGTCTTTCTGTAGTAAGTTTGGTAGCCTGTGCAGTTGAAGCATTTCAGTGCATATGCTTCTGTGAACTAAAGTGACAGGACTTATAGGAGATATGTCTAGAATTTTCCAGTAGCACCAGAAGCCGAAGGGTTTCCAGCAGGGATCAAATTTGAAGGGAAGGGTTATATTTCAAACTAAAGGGATAACTTTACTGTAACCTTTCTAAATTGACAGGTTAAAACAAATTATTCTTTTCATATGAAAATGAAAAAAAAAATTCACCCATAAATTGATTATTTTATAATCCATTCATTATAAACCCCTTTTATCAGAATCTGAAATGTTGATGATTTGAAGGATATTGAAATTAAAAAAGAAAAATAGATTGCAATTTGAAATTGACAAAACTAATTTTAATTTGGCATAATTAAACATGAGACTCTTGTTGTGTAGAAGAAACGCTTGGAGAAGAAACTCGTGGCTCTTATGTGTAGAAGAAGAAACATGTAGAAACTGGATTAATAAGATGGACAGTTGGTAATAGGTATAATGAAGACTTGTTGTGCACAAGATGGTACTTGCACAAGATGACAACAAGATACCAATAGTTATGAGCAAGCTGAGAAAATAGCAAGATGTTTTGTTCATAAATCTAGATAGCAAGAAAAATCACAATTTGATCCTAGAATATACATGCATGCATGAGCTTCATAAAAATAGGATCCTATTGTATAAAAAAATATAACAATTCTTTCTTTGAACTCACTTGGCAAACCCAAAAATGTTAACATTCTATTTTTAATTGCTAAAATATAGGGGAAAAGAACTAATAATAAAAAAAAAAACATATATAAACAATAAAATAATAAAAAGTAGAACATATTAAGGAATTTTTTTTATTCATAAGATATAGGAGAAAATGATTAATAAAAGAAAAAAACTTATAAAAACAATAAAAAAATAAAAAGTAGAACATATTAAAGAAATTTTTTTATTGCTAAAATATAAGGGGAAAGTAATAATAGAAGAAAAAAACTTATAAAAACTAGAAAACTATAAAAAGTAAAATATATTTAAAAAAAAAACCAATCAACAAAAACAATGAAAAGTATAACATATTAAGAATTTTTTCTTTACCCTTCATTTGAAAAAATATCAAATAATTTTTATTTCAAATTTGACAAGTGATTTTTTATTTTAATTTTCATTTGCATGAGAATAATTTTAAACCCTTCTATGAAAGACTAAAGGGCTCTTAAAAAAAAATGAAGACCTCAATTTTGATCCCTACTTTTCTGCAATAAAATATATTTCAGTTGGTTTATCTGCAATTCATCTGAAGTTCACTTAGGATTCTGGAGGGCCTTAGTATCCTCATTTTATTCCCATAAAGGCAAGATGCCATGGTTGGGAAACACTGGAGGAAATAGGGTTGAGTCTATTCGAAGGTTCGTCTAAGGGTTCATGTAGGTGTTTGTGTAAGAAAGCAAAAGGAATTCAAGCCTCATTCGTGGCGGAGGGAAGCCGTCGAAGAAATTGTTATCAGAGCAAACTCCTACATGAACCCTTACACGAACCTTCAAACAAAGTCAAAGCTATTTCCTCAAGTGTTTCCCAATCACAGCCTCTTGCCTTTATGAGAATAAAATGAGGATACTAAGGTGCTCCAGATTGTTAAGTGAATTTCAGATAAGGAGAAAGACAACTCATGATTCCTTCACAAAGAATCACAAAGATTTAACCAACTGAAATATGTATTATTGCAGAAAATCTGATACGCAAATGGTTACAGACTTGCATAATTTTACAGACTTAGCTTTCGACATGAGCACATTTCAGGGTACATCAGACCTGAGCAGAATGAAATTGCAGAAAATCTGATACGCAACAGGTTACAGACTTGCATAATTTTACAGACTTAGCTTTCGACATGAGCACATTTCAGGGTACATCAGACCTGAGCAGAATGAAACTTGACCTCGAGAATTATTTGGGAACCCTTAGGCTTGTGTTGCTACTGATAAACTCTGGACATATCTCCTAGAATTATTTGGGAACCCTTCCGCTACTGAAAAACTCTGGACATATCTCCTATAAGTCCTGCCACTTTAGTTCAAAAAAGCATATGCACCGAAAATGCTGCAACTGCGCAGGCTACCAGACTTATTAAAAAAGACTCAAAGCTCAGACAGAAGGGAGCTCAGAAGACTCACTCAAAACTCACAGTAAAACCCGATGCCTTGAATAAGCAAGCTCCGCTCTTATTTATAGCAATTTGAGGAGAAAAGACTGACATTTGAACATCACACACGAATCGTCTTGACAGAATTGACTCTCTTTTTCCGTAGATTCTCTGAAATGCAGGTCAAACCATGC
>JASDQU010185508.1:9679-20714 GCA_032191745.1 Picea mariana | reverse complement strand
CTCCCCCCTCAAAACATTATGAACATCGATTAGATAGACTTATGTTTACATAGTGGAAAAACAATGATGGGGACCACTATGATGTGCTTAAGCTTCCAATGGTGAACCCTTCTCTATGGTAGTTGGTTTTCATAGGAATGAAATTTACCATTGATCTTATGCCTCTTACACACTTCAATGCACTGCATGTCAAATACACGAATGTCGTGAAAACAACAAATTCCTATCTCTTTTCATTGAACTCAAATTCATTCGAAAATATCAAGTACTCTATATCAATCATTCAAAATATTGTAATCGAATACACATATCTATGACTATATTGGAATCACAAGATGTATCTTTTCATATGATGTACTTTAAATTTGAGCCAAAATACAATCAAAACCCTAGCATTTGCAAAACCTATGTATAATTGGAAAATATATAATTCATAGCTCTAAATTATCCTCTATAAAAAAGACAATTCTTATAACTTCTGCAACTCAAAAATTAGCATCCCGTGTGCCTAAAAAATTCACAGGTAGAATGTCTAAAATATCATAGCCCATGTGCCTCAAGAAATAGTAGAAATAATAACCCTAACATCTCTCTCCATAGTCAAACTATGATAAGTACTCAATGTACAAGCACGGGCTAATTAGCATGAAGAATGAGAGGTTTATTTTTTCTTTTAACCATAACTGGAAGATTTATATTAAGTAAATGTTGTAGTTGGGATCACATTAAAGGTACATGAGAATTTGTTTATAATCAATAAATTCACAAACAAAAAGAAGTAGAGCTCCATATTATAGCTATATACCATAAACAACTTTAGATACCACATTGCCAAAAAAATACCTAGTAGTGTAATTTCTACAAAAAAGGCATAGAATCCTAATTTATTTATAAAACATATATACTTAGTAGAAGGCATGTTAGTTGGTTGCTTCATCCACTGCTTCCTTGGATGAATCCAACACCTACTTGACTAATTACACATTCTTTGAAAGCTAGTGAACTATGTTATTTTCCATGAGCTTCCCACAATTTGAATTAACAAATTTCACTTGGTTGAAATTTCTAGATTGCTAACCTTTTGAAATATTGATTACCATGATTCAAAGCTCACTTTTATTTTCCTCCAATGCATTTAGTTGATGCTTCTGCTACATCAATGTTCCCATAAAAACTTGAAATATGGGAATTTACATTGTTTTCCTATTCTTGAATTTTCTCTATGACTATGTGAATCAAGTTGTAGTTTCCTTCAATTGCATCCTCATGTCTCCTTAGAGTGCACATGATCTCCTTAAGTTCCCTATATTCCATATGAACAAGTCCAAGTGAAAAAACATGGTATGATAAACAAAGAATTATGGGCTGCAATATTGTATATAGAAGGTATAATGTTCATAACCTAAGTGGTCAGAGAAAAAACAAATAATAGATCCATGACCAATATTAAACTGAGAAGTCTGAATTGTGTCCCCAATGAGATCAAACTAGAAGAGAAAAAACACCCATAAAAAAAAACATAGATTGTTCATTAAACCAAAAGTTTCAGTTGTAACTATCTATTGTAGGGGCTAGTTGGCCCCGCCAACTAGACCTGCCAGTCAATTGCATTAGTCGATTAGGAATGTCGATTGAATAGGAAATTGGAGTCAACCGACTAGTTAGTTAAAGAATGTAATTGATGAATGTTAATAATATTTATTTTATTGTGTTTAATAAAATTCATATTAACTTTTATTATAGATTATAGTGTCATACTCAAATGTCTATATACAACATTTATATAATAATTCTATTTATTGTGTTAAATAGAATTTATAGTAACATTTATTATTAAAATTTATAATAATTATTATTGTTAAATTATTTATGATATTATGTTGTGATAATATAATTTCTATATACAATATTTATATATCTCTCATAATACCGACCTTCCTAACCTTCTAAGCCAACAAAATTATAGTGATCTTGGAATGCTTTTCCTAATGTTTTTTGAGCATCGATTATAAAGAAATCTAGTAGACCAATTTTGGTCTTATTGGACATTAACCATCATCATCATCATTTATTTAATTTTTTACTATGTGTAATAAAATTTGTATAAACTTTTATTCTTAAATTTTATATTATTTTTATTTACATTAATTCTACTAAAATTGTTATAATATTATTAATGTGGTTGTTGTTAGTATAATATTATGTATTAATATTATAGTTATTGTTATAGTTGGATAAATAAAATTACATTGTTTAATATTATTAATAATATTAAATTAATTAATATATTATAATATTATTGTTGATATTATTATGCTTAATCATAGTTGACAATGTTTAACCATTGTTGACTATAGTGGCTTTTGTTAACTATTTAATTTTTTTGAGCATGTTTTACTATAATTTAACCAGGTTCGTTATGGTTTACCTTAGTTAGACATGATTGATTACAGTTGACCATGTTTGAAAATGGTTCAATGTGGTTGATCATGGTTGATTATGGTTAATCATATTTGACTATGATGAACCATGGTTGACTATGGCTAACCATATTTGACAATGGTTGAGTGTGGTTGGACATTGTTGACCATGGATGACTATGGATGACCATTTTGACCATGGTTTACTATGGTTTATCATGTTTGATTATGGTTGATAATGGTTGAGTATGTTCGACCATATTCAATCATGGTTGACTATGATTTAAAGTGTTTGAGTATGGTTGAACATGTTTGAGAATGGGTTACTACAATTTTCCATGTTTTACTATAAATAATGATGGTTTCTGTAATATATCAAGGCCGAGCCCCAGTTGTAATAATAAATTGTAACATGTTTTGTAGGCTGGTGAGCCAAGTGTTATAAGCTAGGAGGCTTATGTGCTTATTAGGCCATAAAGCCTAGATGTTAAAGGCCATGAGCCTGTTTTGTACATGTAAATATTCATATTATTAATATAAACAACATTGTTGCATGTAGACCGACCACAGAGAAAGAGTATGGGGGACTAAGCTCCACTAGGTTGGGAAAGGGAGGAGGCTAGGAGATTAGGGGGAAAAGGACTAAGCTTAAGAGCTTAAACCCAAGAGAATAATATACAATTATTATTCTAAAGGTTGTAAAGAGGATATTAATTTATCCTAAGTTCCTTTGGGGAGAGGAACAAGCTCCAAGTGGAGAGGAACGTGCTCCTGGAGAGCCAAGTGTCATACAAGATGCATGAAAATTTATGGGGGTGTTCTCACCATTCTGAAAATTATGACTATTCTCACAATTCTCACGACTCTGTCCCTTCTGGCCATTCAAAGGATTCTGGCCATGGTTTTCCCCCACTCACTCATGAACTGAGCGAGCACATAGCCATTAATTTATACCATTGTTGAATTCGTCGACCAACTTGAACCTTTGCTACAAGCCTGAATTGATACCCTTGCGACACCTGTACCCTGCGGGTGGCCTATGTATTGTTTCGTTATTATCATTCCCCACATCCAATTGTTTTTTTTTCCATCACCATGCTCATGTGTTGAGGATCGTGGACTGAAGAAGTGGGTTGTCAGGCCCGTGGATACAAGAAGCAGGTTGTCAGTCCTGTGAGAAACTCTCTCCAGGTGAGAGAGTGTGTTGAGGAAGTGAGTTCTCCTAGAGGGAATCTAGTAGCAGCTACAAAGCTATGAGAATTCCTAATCTGACCTATTGTTGAAGCCCCAAAAATGGAGGTGAAGTAGTCGATGGACTGTAGGATAATGAATGTGTATACTTTTGGGGTGGGACAGACATGTGGAGAATGAGAATCTGTGAGTTTTGGGTGTAAGTGGCCCCTTGGAGGAAATCCTTCCTGTTGTACTTTGCAACTTCCTATTGTCCCTACCTATCCTAGGAATCTCTTTACCCGAGTGGAGTTTAGTCCCAGCTCGGGGGTGACTCACTGCTAAGAGTGATGAGCAACGTGGTCTATGGATGGGAGGTTCATGGAAGGTCTGCACACAATTGTTGTACTTCAGTTAAAAGATAAGTTCCAATCCTTTTTTCATTTACAAGTCGTGTATTTGTACATGCTATATTGATGAGTATTGCCTATATATGTTGTATTTATAAGATTACTGTTATTCCACATTAATCTGTATATTAGCAGAATATTTTCTCTGGTTATGTTTATATATATATATATATGCAGATGATAATTTTTATTTATGGAGTAGCATGGTCCAGGTTGGCTGGTCGGGGATGTTACAAATTGGTATCAAAGCATAAAGATGTTCACTCATTGATGTTGCTTGGCATGTTGGTGGCTGGGGACATTACAAAATTTGTATCAGAGAAGAAATATGTTTACTCAGTGATGTTGCCTGACCTGTTGGTGGCTGGGGATGCTACAAATTGGTAATAGAGCAGAAAGATGTTTACTCAGTGACATTGATCGGCCTTTTGGTTACTAGGGATGTTACAAATTGGTATCAAAGAATAAATATGTTTACCCAGTGACGTTGCCCGACCTATTGGTGGTTGGGGACGTTACAAGTTGGTATCAGAGCCATGGTTTCAATATTGAGCCTGGATGGGTTAGATAATGGTTAATGAAGAAAATATTTCAGAGTGAATTGTTTTCGAGAGGGTCAAAATTCAAAGTTCATAGAATTCCTAAGTGTCAGGAAGGCACCATGTGAACACTTGGACTATTTTCAGAAGATCATGAAGTATAGCAGTTCAAGAAAACCTACAGAGGAAGGATACCACCACAACTGTGGTATTGGGCCACAAATTTTATAATTTGGACCGTAGGATCTATTCGGGAGAAGGAGTATCCTTCACAATTGTCAGATCGGGGAAAAGGAGCATGGTGGTCAAGCACCAAAGTCCTTTGGGACTTTGTCGCTCTAGATGTTTTAAGTTACTTGTCGTAAAAGGGAGAAAAAGTGTTGGAGTTCCGAAGTCCCAGAGGGGATATACACCATAGATCTGGGGAAAAGTTATTGAGCATTGGATCGGCTAAAGACAAATCAGAGCCGTTAAATCAAGTCAAGAGAAAGAGGTAAGCCCCACTGGTGAAATACATATCTCAGCCGCTAGATCTCTGCACAAGTGGTTGTGAGCCATAGATCTCACAACAGTTAGTAGTTCGACACTTCGGGAGAAATGGAGTGTGCTAGAGTGAAAACTCCAAAATTCCCAAAGTCAGAGTTAATATGAACCGTTCGTCAAAAGAAACATGTGTCATAAGATCAGTGTATTCAGATTTTGGCACTTCGGGAGAAATGGAGTGTGCTAGAGTGAAAAATTTGGAAATCCCAAAGTCCAGAGTTGATCCAGACCATTCATTAAAGTAGGCACGTGTTGGTGTATCAGCGTATTTGGGATTTCAAAACCTCAATAGAAATGGAGTATGCTAGAGTGAAAAATCATGAAGTCCCAAAGTCTAAAGTTGATTCGAACCATTCATTAAAGTAGGCTCATGTCGGAAGATCAGATTATTCAGAGTTCAAAGTTCGAGAGAATTGGAGTGTGCTAGTGTGAATCTCCCGAAGCCCCGAATCCCAAAGTCTCGAAGCCGAACAGCAAAAGTGGCATGGCATGATGATGTCACCTGTGGTGATGTGGACCTTTCCTAGACATGCCACATGCCACCACCTTAATTGTTGACAATTTTACTATGTGGAACCCGGAAGGTGAGAAAGTTCTAGAGTTCGGCATTCAGGAGAATTGGAGTATACAAGTGTAAAACATTTTGAAGCTTGAAGGCCTAAAGTGACGTGGCCTGCTAACATCACTTGGGCTGACGTGGACACATGGGATGTGTGCTATGTGTTAGTGAGTTAAGAACCTTTGGAAGATTGAAATGACAATTAGAACGTGACACGTGTCACCTGTCTGATTGGGCCACATGTCCACTTCTAGCATTTATCCACATGGAACTCCTCTCAAGCATGGGTAGTGGGGCCCCTGATGAATACATAAAGTAGTTAAAACCTTGGCGAAGAATTTAACTAGACCGAGCCCACGTAACTTGACCCCAGTAGACGTGTGGTGCCAAATCATGAAGTCTGAAGACTTGGAACTCTAGAGGAGCTTGGTCGACAAGTGTTTAAGTGTGAAGGCTGCCAAAGGCTCGAAGGCCAGAGTCTACCTCGACTGTTAATCATGAAGGACACATGAAAATAGATGCGATAGTCCAGAGACTTGACACTCCGGAAGGATTGAGAGTATGGATAGTTCATAACTCCCGAAGCTGGAGTCCCAGATTTGATTGTGGTCATTGGTTAACAAGAAGGCGTGGACCGTTAATGTGTTGTTTGTGAATTCATTGGTACGACACTCCAACGGATCTATGTAGCGGTACTTCTAAAATCGCAAAGCTGGAGATCTGTAGTAAATCTCAGTCATCGGTTGCTGAGGAGACATGGACCATAGATCCAACCCACTCTACGTGTTCTCCAGTTTGATGTTCAAAAGAAATGAGAGACTAATGTGTGAAATTCTCCAAAGGTAGAAGTTTTGAAGCGTCGAAATTTCGGATAAGTGCATATCAGCTTAGTGCTTGGTCACAGCTTGTAGTCACATGATTTGGGGACCGAAGAAAAAGGGGGCTAGCACCTCAATTCTTATTTTAAGAACAAAAAAAGGATTAGAGAAGGAACCGTGAGGTTTCTTGATTGAGCAGACCGCATTGAAAGAATTAAGAAAAGTCTATGCAGAGGAGGCACAACTAGTGTTAATGAAAACCCTGTAAGCTTTGCGAGGTGTGCATAGAGCCAGTGCAAGGAGTACACAGAGTGCTAGGAGGGTGCAAGAATCCTTTCAGGGAGCGAAGTGTTGAGACCCTTTGGAATTCAGAGCAAGTTCAAAGATCAGGAGAGATAGCACAAGTGCATGCAGATGAACTTGATTCAAGTTCGGGAACTCAGGAGGGATAGCATTTTCTCATAGGTGCGGTCGAGATCCAAGTAGTTGATCTTGCAGACGAATAAAAGGTTGCAACCTTTTAATATTTTCAAAGTTATTTCATCGGAAGGAAGTAACAAAGATCAGGAGGGAGGATCTCTACTACAGTCGTCATATTGGCTCTGAGTTTTGATATGGACCATCAAATATCTACATCCAAACAAGGAAGAGCACGTAGAGGAGGAAGACAAATATTAGTCATTGGATCGGAGCATAAAGGATATACATTCTTTGAATCTAGGCAAGTTGCATGAAGGTTAATTTCTGAATTCCTTCAGACTTCGTGAAATTTATGCATTTAGGGCTCGAGTGCACATGGGAGAGAAATCGTTGAAGCTCCGAAGGCTAGAGTAGATCCTTCCCATTGGTGCTCGGAAGTATGTGTCAATTGATTGTGAAATCCGGAGCAACAACACTCTGGGATATTTCAATCAAGGAGTGTGCAAAACTCTCGAAGGCTCGAAGCGTAGAAGTAAATCCTATATGTTGGCATAAAAGGACACATGACAGTTGATCGTTAACTCCAGAGGATTTGAAGTGTGGCACTTTGAAAATCCCTGAAACCCAGAGTAGCGGAGAAGATCTCAACCGTCCGTCATTTGGAGACACGTGGTGGAAGATCCTGCATTTTGGAGGAAGATAGTGAAAAAGGTTGTGTAACTTATGAAGTCATCGATAGTCGAAGAAGATCTGGGTTGTTGATCCCGCGGGGATAGGTGTCACCAGATCCTGCACTCTGGAGTAGGAATGCTCCGAAAGAAGATGGAGTTGGGTGGAGCAAGAAACCCCAAAGACCGGAGAGCTGGAGTTCATATGTGTTGTCCATCAACAAAGTACAAGTTTCATCATATCCTTCACTTCGAAGGATAGCCACTTCGGAGGAAATTGGGCTCGCATGGGTTGAAAACTACCGAAGGCCGAAGCGTCGGATTTCATCATGACCGTTGACAGTTGTGGATGCATGTCAGAAGATGTGGCACTCCAGAGAGTTGTCACTTTGAAGGCTTGTGGAATTGAATACATTGGAAATCTTGAAGCATGAATTCCAGAAGCTATTTGTGTTTGTTGATTTGGATAGAAAGTGGGGATCATTTATCCCTCTCACGTCAGTTGTGAACTTCATGAGTTTGGAGTTCAGGAGATTGGCATTGTGATGAGTTGAAAACACCTGAAGCCTGAAAATATGAAGTGTAGAGTAAGTGCTTGGTCATATTCATGGTCATATGCTATCACCACCAAAGGAAAAAGGGCTAGGACATGAAAGCTTAATTTGGAAACATGGGAAGCTTAAATAATCCCTCGAAAGGTTAAGTGAGTTCGGACCTGCACCCAGAGGAGTGAGAAGTCCTAAAAAATCCTCGGGTATCCTCAGATTGGTCCCTAACTTGGCACAGGGTCACTTAAGGGATTCTGTGGGTTTTTAAATTATCCTCATTCACTATTTCAAGCACAAGGAAGGAAAACAGGAAAACAGAATCCAGTGGATAAGGTTTTGGGGGCTCAGTAGGAGCCTGAGAGCCAATCCAACTCCATCAAATTTATCGATCCTAGGCCAGGAGGTCGCACATCCCAGGAGGAAGAGAGTTTTTGCATAAGAAGTGTACCAAGGACCTATGCATCCTGGACAACAAGAAAGAAGAGTTTCAATCACACATGATTGAAGTAGAAGGAAATTAATGAAAGTTGATGGTTAATATCAGCTTAGTATGTGACTGAAAATGTGAAGGAAACCAAGAGTGATTGGATAGAAAGTGCTTAGCTCAGAACTAATCATGTATAGTGACTACAATGAGAGCACAAGAAGATTCAAGAATCCTGGAAGAATTGAAGACTTCTGGGATCAACAAGGAAAAGTTGTACATGGGGAAGGAAGTTGTTTCAATTTTTGTGGTAGGAGGTATGTTATGGCTTGTTGGGACAACCAAAGGAAATAATTATTTCATGTTGCAAGTGTTGTTGTGGATATTGCTTCATATGGAAGGAAGAAACATAAAGTTGAAGTGATGGTTATAAGTTTGGTAAAAGAAGCATGAAAGCTTCTACTATCATCGGCTATGCAGGTAAGTATTTTTCTTTTGAAATTATGTTGCATAATTTCCAAAGGGAAATTTAGGTAAGAATTTCTCTGATAGAATTTTATAATAAACAATATGTTATTATTTAAATGCATTAACATGAATAACATACCACTAGAGGTGGTAAAGGCCAGAGGCATGTTATAGTTATCCTAGCTTTCATCTTTTGAATGCACACACTGACATAGTAGAATGTCATGTTAATTGGTTATGGGTTAATAACCAAAGAAATACAAGATAAGAATTTTTTATAAGAATGAATGCTAGTAAAGCTAGTCATGTATGAGCCCAGGACATGGTTGGATATGAAAAAGTATGGATATGGAAGGGTTATGAACCACACAGGTACCAAAAGCTTCCTACCTTTAAATAAAACTTGGACTGCAACCTTTTTTCTAACACTAATGAACACCAGATAATTATATTATTGGTGTAGTGTTCGGGTTGAAAAGGAAGGCATCCAATTAATTGGGAAGACAATAGGAAGTGTGTGGAGAATGTTTCAAGACATTGGCTATAATTCCAAATTATCGATGGTGAGATACATGGTTGAGATAAATAGCATTATGTAATTCAATGCAAGGTGCATTGAATAAATATGCATTGAGAATTCCACTCATGCATAGTAAGTGATAGAATTGTATACTTAAATGTAATTGTTGAATGTGTTTTTTAAGTACATGAATATATATTATTGCATGGAAATAATTGTTAATAACGGTTGAAAGATTGTTAGTGCATGAATTTGAGGAAATTTCAGGAGTTGTTAGACATTGCAACAAGAAAGTTGCAAGTCAAGTAGTCACGTAAGCATTGGATATAGAAAAATTTCTTGTTCAGAAAAATAAGTAATGAACTTACATATATTAATTATGAACATGCATATGCATAGAATGATGAGTCATTCTATTTTGTTAAATTGTCTGGTAATTGTTATTGAATTTCTAGGTGCAGACAATTCTAAGATCACTGCATAAGGTTTTGTACATATTGAAATTGAATTATGATGTACAGAAAATACTGACAATTAGTTGGTTGTATGCAAAATAAAGCATTGCAGGAAAAATGGTATGCAGTTTGGTGTTTGTGGAAAACCACAAGGAAGGCTCCATTCCTAACATGACAACAACCAGGAAGATTTATGAAATAGAATTTCATGTTTTGGGGAAAAATTGAATTCCCTTTGAACTAAGTTTGAGTTCCTAAATGAATTTTTTTATGTTATCTCATGATAATTGCATGTATGTGATGCAGATGAGATGATATTGATTAAAGTAGGAATGTTGATTGCAAAGAGTAGCTCTGGGGAAGATGCTTATTGGAGACAACAGATCTTACCATGTGGATCCCTGGTGGATCTGGGTGTGTGTACAATTCTCCTTGGGTTTCCTTGGAAAAGGCTAGAGGCGGGAGAAGTGTGGGGATAGGTTCCCCAGTATGAGGCCTGAAGGGTACCTGGAGACCTTTGAGGGTAGTTGGAACTCCTGGATCCATGGTGCTTTGAGACTTCCTGTCCGGCCTGTGTTGGATCCCTAGAAGGGAAGTTGAGAAGTCGTTGAACTATTGGACAATGAAGGTGCATACTACCTTGGGTTGTATAGGGATTTAGGGAAGAGAGACTGTTGGTTGGAGTGCTGTTGAGGTTTGGTACCTTTCCCTAGACCATGTTGATATTGATTGTGGGTCATGGTTATCTTGGAAAGCCATTTCTCTGATGGAGTCTTAACCCCTACTCGTGGGTGATACGCTACTGAGAGTTTATCAACAGTGATATCTAAGGCTGGGTGGAACGTCATGGATCTACATCCAATCAGTGCATTCAATGAGGTTTAATTGAAGCATGTAATAAGGAACAATGAGTTGAATTCTTCCTGAAGTAGCTCTATGGAATATATAAATTGAATTCCAGTCGTAGTGTGTGTTGGGCAATTCAATTGCTTAAATTGCTTTAATTTAATTATCAACCAGGTATGCTCGTAAGCTTATGATGATGCCAGCAAAATATATGCAGGAGTAGGCAT
>JASDQU010185505.1:18069-38783 GCA_032191745.1 Picea mariana | reverse complement strand
GTATTTCTAACAAGCAAAGAGCCTTCACTGAAGCGCATAGCAGGAGTGAAGGAATGGAATACAAATGTCATAGTTAAATCTCCCCTGCCCGGCTCGGAAAGGAGCTCATAACTAACCTTCATTGCAATCTGTCCTTCCGTATCCTCCATTGAAGTGATCGGATTGAACTCGCAGGAACAATGAATTACCGCTCGAGGGAGCCTCACCATCAAATAAACTCTGCGATGGCCTGCTCCCACTGAAAGTGCTAGAGCGTGGGAAGCTGCCATCCGCACTTAGGCCCACATTTAGTGAATGCCCAGGTGTCAGTGACTCTTCATGTCGTGTCACCCCATCCGGGGCAAGGAGGAGAGGATCTTAATGCTACATAGTGAATGAATAGAATGAATGGAGATTAGTTGTGAGCATATGTGTTTTACACAATTTTTTATAAATTTTAGATGGATCAAAATTAATTAACATGGTATATTGTGTAATGTATTAGTTGAATTTGCTTTATACTATTAGTGAAATCAATGCTTAGTCTGATACGTGGTCGTGTTATGTGATTATTATCACTATAATCCATGTATGTCAATGCGTCTTATGCGTCACACAAAACTAGTTTAGGGTTTTCAACTGGTGACTTCACATAACAGAGTGCCTTAAATGTACACTACATCGTCTACTATTCTACACTCCTAAAAATTTTGCGGTATATCATTATTGAAATTAATACAATTACTGAAATTTTGTTAAACACATTCCACCCATATAATATATTTACTAATAGTGTTTTTTTTTTTCTTATTTCAAGTAATTTGATAATTTTATTAATAAAAGAATGCAAATCCTACTTGATGAAAGACTATCTTATCCTAACAAGGTTGCATGGCAGCGTATACCTGCTGCTATGCAGGTATAATAAAATAAAACAATAGTTGTATTGAATCCACCGCATGTGTCGAGATGAATAACAAATTCATTTGTTGAATATGGCAGGCAAGCGTCATCTCATTAAAGGACGTTGAGCCTCATCTCATTAAAGGACGTTGAAGATCCTTCCGCAGCCGTTGAAGATCCTTCCATAGCTGCGGCAATAAGATATGCATTTGAACAACTAATCACAATTTAGAAGAATGTTCTAAAATAATTAAAAAAATCAAATTGTAATGGTATACCTTTAAAAATGCTCAAAACTATTTTAGTCAAACCCCGGCTAATAGACGATCAATAGCATATCCAATACTATATACCAATATCCCTTCACATTATTTTGAATGATCTTAAAAAAACTCAATTTCATAAAACATTTAGATTATACATTGTAAAACGCTCAAACTTATATTTAAGGTTAACACTCAAAATTTGTAATATAAAAATAAAATTTATATTTAAGTTTAACCCTTAAAAAAATTGTGAAAAAAAAATACAAATGCCATCAACTTTGAATTGTACAAAATATTATATTATTTTATTTTAACTTTACCACTCAAATAATTGTGAAAGAAAAAGTACAGTTGTCATCCATTTGAATCCTACCTACAAAATATTATTTTATTTTATTTAAATGTGCCTAGGAAAAAGGTACCCATTAAATGAGAACAACAACAAAAAAATGCATATCCATGCCAAAAAAGAAAGAGTTATTTATTTAACAAGATGGGCCCCCAACTTTTGACAATATATATAAAAAAAACAAGAAATATTTATTACAATTACATTGGGGGAAGTGAAGGCAGCAATAAGACTCAAAGTTTTTGGCCAATAAGATATCACATAAATGAGATTTAAAATTTAAAATAAATAATTACTTTTTAAAACTTTGGATAAAGGGGTGTATATTTTATGGTCAACCATGAACTAATAGAAAGTCAAGCCTAACTCAAAGCTATATACCATGCCTATCCGAGGTATAATAAGAAATGATGGCTTATTTATTACTTTATGGACCTTGTGCTCATCCACAAGATATGAAACATAGTTTTCTTCTTAAATGTTCTTATTTAATTGTTTTCAATGTGTTTGCTCTTAAAGGTCATTGGGATAATTCACTTGCTTGGATGGTGGAATATATGGAAATTCACTAATTATGCATAGACAATTGTTATTTAGTGTATCGAAATAATTGTTCACTGCTCCAAAATCATTATTTATTATTTTCCACACTACTCGTTCCTTGCTCCAAAATCATTATTAGTCTTTGTTGTACGCATAGAGGGACTATAGCGATCGATAATTTGTTGACCTAGTATTAGTTTGTCCGTTGACCGCAAATTTTTGCATAATATCTAATGTTGGAACTAAGGAACAAAAAACATTGATTTTTATATAATAAAAAGTACCATATATGTCATGATCTAATTGGATAACAAATTGAAGGTCTTATTGTCGACTTTGCTATTCTCAATGTTTTATATGTTAATATATCCAAACTTTTTTATCGTATATGGTCTTTTTGAATCATATATTTTTTTATGCATTTCTTGAAGGTGAATTAATGCTAGCATTAGTTGGAATGTTTGTCTTAGCATTTTCTGCTAGCTAAATTTATCCCAATGTTTGATATGCTAGCGTATCCAAGGTTTGTCTATTTTTTATTATTATTAAGTACTTAACGTACTTAAAGTCTATCACACACATTCTTTCTTAAATGTTTACACAGTGCAAGGCCCTTGGACGGTTCTGACAGCCTTAAATGTTTACCTAACAGGTCTATGAGCCTTAAATGTTTACTTAACATGTATATCACGGAACAAGCTGGACATGAAAATAAAAATAAATTTGAATAATTAATTGAATAAAATTTAACAAAACATTATCACATATTAACAAGTGATCCATGGCAGCCTAGTCCCTGCCATGTTTGAGTGGGAGTAAATGCATGGGTTGCTATAACATTGTACCAAGATTTATAGTAATTTATATAATTCTATGACACTTTTTACTTAATGAATAGTATAAACAATTATTTAAATTTTATTCAATATTATTTTTAACGTTTTTAAATGTAAATTTGGAATTTTGAAATTTTGATTTTGTTTATGATAATGAAATTTATTTTTATTTTTCATTTTTCATGTCCAGTTTGTTTAGTAATATACATTTTGCATCCGACACTTCTGTCATGTACATTTTGCACCCAACAATTACGGAGTCGTGGGTTCACATTTTTCATTTTTCATGTCCAATTTGTTTTGTGATATACATTTTGCACCCAACACTTCTGTCATATACATTTTGCACCCAACACTTCTGTCATATACATTTTGCACCCAACAATTCTGTCATATGCATCAGACTAAGTAATTTATAGAATATTCTAACATTGTACATTTACTTAATGAATAGTATAAACAATTATTTAAATTTTATTCAATATTATTTTTAATGTTTTTAAATGTAAATTTGGAATTTTAGACTTTTGATTTTGTTTATGATAATGATTTTTTTTTTTTTTTTCATTTTTCATGTCCACCTTGTTCCATGATATACCTTTTGCATCCAACACTTCTGTCATATGCATTTTGCACCCAACAACTTGTTCCGTGATATACATTTTGTACTCAACACTTTCGTCATATACATTTTGCACCCAACAATTCCGTCATATACATGAGACTGGGTAATTTATAGAATATTATAACATTGTACCAAGATTTATAGTAATTTATATAATGCTATAACACTTTTTACTTAATGAATAGTTTAAACAAATATTTAAATTTTATTCAATATTATTTTTAACGTTTTTAAATGTAAATTTCGAATTTTGAAATTTTTTATTTTTATTTTTCATTTTTCATGTCTAGTGTGTTCTGTGATATACATTTTCCACCCAACACTTCTGTCATATACATTTTGCACCCAACAATTCCTTCATATACATGAGACTGAGTAATTTATAGAATATTATAACATTGTACCAAGATTTATAGTAATTTATATAATGCTATAACATTTTTTACTTAATTAATAGTATAAACAATTATTTAAATTTTATTCAATATTATTTTTAACGTTTTAAATGTGAATTTGGAATTTTGGAATTTTGATTTTGTTTAAATGTAAATTTGGAATTTTGGAACTTTGATTTTGTTTATCATAATAAAGGTGAAATTTATTTTTATTTTTCATTCTTCATGTCCAGCTTGTTTAGTGATATACATTTTGCACCCAACACTTTCTCCATATACATTTTGCACGCAACAATCACTGAGTCCCGGGTTGGCGGAGTGGCGGGTTCACATTTTTTATTTTTCATGTCTAGCTTGTTTAGTGATATACATTTTGTGGAAGTATGATAATAAAGGTGAAATTTATTTTTATTTTTCATTTTTCATGTCCAGCTTGTTCTGTGATATCACCCAACAATTACTGAGTCGTGGGTTCACATTTTTCATTTTTCATGTCCATCTTGTTCCCTGATAAACATTTTGCACCCAACACTTCTGCCATATACATTTTGCATCCAACAATTACGGAGTCGCAGGTTCACATTTTTCATTTTTCATGTCCAGTTTGTTATGTGATATACATTTTACACCCAACACTTCTGTCATATACATTTTGCACCCAACAATTCTCTCATATATATGAGACTGAGTAATTTATAGAATATTATAACATTGTATCAAGATTTATAAGAATTTTTGTAATGCTATAACATTTTTTACTTAATTAATAATATAAACAAATATTTAAATTTTATTCAATATTATTTTTAACGTTTTTAAATGTAAATTTAGAATTTTGTAATTTTGATTTTGTTTATGATAATAAAGGTGAAATTTATTTTTAATTTTCATTTTTCATGATCAGTAGCGGGTTTACATTTTTCGTTTCTTGTTTCTTGATATACATTTTGCATAGCGGGTTCACATTTTTCATTTTTCATGTCCAGCTTGTTCTGTGATATACATTTTGTACCCAACACTTTTTTCATATACATTTTGCATCCAACAATTCCATCATATACATGAGACTAAGTAATTTATAGAATATTATAACATTGTAATTTATCGAATATTATAACATTGTATCAAGATTTATAGTAATTTATATAAAAGCTATAACATTTTTTACTTATTGAATAGTATAAACAAATATTTAAATTTTATTCAATATTATTTTTAACGTTTTTAAATGTAAATTTGGAATTTTGGAATTTTGATTATGTTTATGATAATAAAGGTGAAATTTATTTTTATTTTTCATTTTTCATGTCCAGCTTGTTCCGTGATATATTTTTTGCACCCAACACTTCCTCCATATACATTTTGACCCAACAATTATGGAGTCGAGGGTTAGCCGAGTGGCGGGTTCACATGTTTCATTTTTCATGTCCAACCTATTAGGTGATATACATTTTGCTCCCAACACTTCCGTCATATACATTTTGCACCCAACAATTCTCTCATATACATGACACTGAATAATTTATAGAATATTATAACATTGTAATTTATAGAATATTATAACATTGTACCAAGAGTTATACTGATTTATATAATGCTATAACACTTTTTATTTAATGAATAGTATAAACAAATATTTAAATTTTATTCAATATTATTTTTAACGTTTTTATATATATATTTGAAATTTTGATTTTGTTTATGATAATAAAGTTGAAATTTATTTTTAATTTTCATAACATTTTTTACTTAATGAATAGTTTAAACAATTATTTAAATTTTATTCAATATTATTTTTAACTTTTTTAAATGTAAATTTGGAATTTTGGAATTTTGATTTTGTTTATGATAATAAAGGTGAAATTTATTTTTATTTTTCATTTTTCATGTAGAGCTTGTTCCGTGATATATTTTTTGCACCCAATACTTCCGCCATAGCTTGTTCCATGATATATTTTTTGCAACCAACAATTACGGAGTCGCGGGTTGGCGGAGTTGCACCGGAGTTGCACCCAACACTTCCGCCATAGCTTGTTCCCTGATATACTTTTTGCACCCAACACTTCCACCATATACATTTTGCACCCAACAATTACAGAGTCTCAGGTTCACATGTTTCATTTTTCATGTCTAGCTTGTTCCGTGATATACATTTTGCACCCAACACTTCTCTCATATACCTGAGACTGAGTAATTTATAAAATATTATAACATTGTAATTTATAGCATATTATAACATTGTACCAAGATTTATAGTAATTTATATAATGCTATAACACTTTTTACTTAATGAATAGTATAAACAAATATTTAAATTTTATTCAATATTATTTTTAACGTTTTTAAATGTAAATTTAGAATTTTGATTTTGTTTATGATAATAAAGGTGAAATTTATTTTTAATTTAATTTTTCATGTCCAGTTTGTTCGCAGGTTCACATTTTTCATTTTTCATGTCCGCCTATTCCGTGATATACATTTTGCACCCAACACTTCTGTCATATACATTTTGCACCCAATTTCGTCATATACATGAGACTGAGTATATGAGGGAATTGTCTCATGTATATGACGGAATTGTCATATACATTTTGCACCCAATTTCGTCATATACATGAGACTGAGTATATGAGGGAATTGTCTCATGTATATGACGGAATTGTTGGGTGCAAAATGTATATGACATAAGTGTTGGGTGCAAAATGTATATCACAGAAAGAAATGTGAACCTGCAACTCAGCGAACCCCCAACTCCGTAATTGTTGGTTACATGGGTTATGTATTAAATATTTCATGTACTATCAAACTTAGATACTAGGAACCTTCACATTAATAATTTTTGATAAATTTCAAATAAAACTAATTCGAAAATATTAAATTCTGCATGGATACCACATATACTGCAACTTGTCACACTATTCATTCCTAACTGTCTCATGTACTATTCACTAATTATTATCTTAAAAAATATTTCTGATATATTATTCACTAATTATTATCTTAATTTTTATTTATTTATTTGATGATTTTAAATTGTAAAATATAATTATTTAGTATTTTAAATAGTTAATATAACTTACTTCCCTCCTTAGTATTTGGAACAAATTTCCAAATACTTACTTCCCTATCTAGTTGAATATTATGTACTCACCCGTCGACTCTATCTCTCATTAACATACAAAGTTATCACTCAACTTGCTTTAAAGTTTATAGTACTTCTATAATTAGTTAAAGTATATTTAGATCAATCTATAGAGATATCAATAAAGAAATTGGAAAAGTAGATGTGTAGCTATACATTGAAAACAATTTAACAATAAATTTGAATGTTATTAGCTTTCATTTGTCATGGAGCAACAATTAAGAGGAGAATTTAAAAAAACAAAACATTAATGTTTGATTTAATGTATCGAGCAATTGTTTTTTCACGTCAAAGTTTAAATAATTGATTTACATATAAATGGAAAATATATATGTGACTAACTAGACTAATATTAAATGTTCACCAGTAATTTAAAAAGTTTTTAATTGATATACCTATCAAATGCAGCTTTTAAGCTTAAGTGAAAATTTGGAAATTTTTATATAAATAAAAAATAATTTATACAATTGTCCAATATTATAATGCATAAAATTGTATATGTTGATACACATCCATTGCTATTATCCATGAAAACAAAAGCTATATTTGTGTTTGGATATATATTTTTATTAATCAAAGTTGAGTTGATTACTAATTAAAGAGAGACGAGGATTCTAATTTTATCACTATATCACTCGTCTTGTCTCTATTTAATTTGTAATTTCATTTTTTTTGTAATTTAAGTTTAATTTGTAATTTCATTTTTTATCTTTGTAATTTAAGTGTGAATTGTCGTACTGACATTTTATGTGAAACGACATTAAAAAAACATATTCGTACTTATATCCTTGTGTATACACAATATATGAAGTGAAAATCTCCATTTTTCTCCTAGGTTCGTTACAATTGTTGTGATAGGTAACATTAACATTATTGTATTGTTCCGCCCCGGATGGGGTGACACGCGGCATAATGGAGTTGACACCTGGACGCGCATTCAGCCCTGGTTTAATGGCTGATGGCCGCCACCCACACATTCGCATTAATAATGGTGGACGGCCATAGCAGTGGATATGTGATGGAGGTACGCCTCCCTCGCGCGGACATTAACCCCCCCTGCGCACATGGTTTCATTGCGAATATGGATGGACAGAGGCTTTGGCAATTCGGTTATGGTATTCCTTTTGAGCCCGAGCAGTGAAGAAAGGCTCCTAGTGCGGCTTTGCCATGGTCATTTCTCGCCTTCTTCCTGCACTCCGAGAGGATTCTCCAGGGCTGGCGGCTTTTATGTGTGTCTAGAAAGGCTCCCGCCTTCTTTCTTTTGATCCCGAGTAGCAAAGACAAGTTCCTGGTGCAACCGCTCTCGACCTGGTTTCTTTCCAATTCAGCTCTGCATTTGATTGGCATTGGCTTGAGTACAATGGTAAGGCATCGTGGAAAGCCTCGACGGGGTTCTGCTTGGGCAGCACATAAAGAGCAGAGGCGGCGGGAGGAGGAGCTTGAGCGTGCTCTGGCCTTGGCGTCGTCCATTCTCAGGAAGAGGGCCCGGGTTGAGGGGAGGACGTTGCTCGACTCCATCACCGAGCAGGGCGCTGGCGGCAGCAGGGCTCGGAAGGAGGCTGAGACCACGGTGTTGTTTCCATCCTGTGTCGTGGAGGAGGACCTGTCGACTGGGGACTTGCCGCGCGACGAGATTCAATGCGCCATGGAGACGCTCAGCAGACAGGGCACCAAGCGTATCACGACTGCGGAAGATGACCTTCCTGGCTGCGTAATTGAGGAAATCCCATGGCCGGATGACATGAATGCTACAGGCACTGAGAAGATGGTGAACGCAGAGACGGTCGGGGTGCAGAGGGAGCAGGCGGTTGGCATTGGCGAAGCTGTGGAACTGAAGACTACTCCTCCTAGTGGCTTGGGTGGCGGAACGCATGGTCCTCTCCTCAATGAAGAACACCTGGCCTTGGTGTTTGAGCTCCGTAGCCACATGGCGGACTTGGAACACAGGGCCCTCCTCATGGGTCAGCGTATGGATTTGTTACTCGATGCATTCTCCGGGGCTCCAGCTCAGCGAAAGTGCCCTCTGTGCACTCAGAATTTTTCCATTCCGGCGAGGACCTGGCAAGCTGGAGGGCGCGACACGTCACCGGGTGCATAGGTTCTTATGTTTTATAGGTTTTTAGTTTTACTGTGTAACTGCTTTAAGTTTATTTGGACCCTTGGCATCTGTCCTGGTTTCCTCAGGGCAGAACAGATGTCTCTTTTATTATGGTTGTATTACTATATAACTGATAGTTACTTCCCACTTATGCTGGTTTCCGGTTACCGGCAGCATTTTTGGTGACTGTAGCCATGACTCTGTTTATTTTGTCAAAGTTTTGAGATATTATAATATAGCAGGAACTACCCTTTTTTATTTAAAAAAAAAAAACATTATTGTATTGTTCCATTTTTTTCCTAGGTTCGTTACAATTGTTGTGATAGGTATCATTAACATTATTAATCGTTGTGATAGGTATCATTAACATTATTGTAGTGTTAGAATACTTGAATTTACTCATTAAATAAGTTGATTAAATTTTTTTTATAGAGTGTTTATTATATATTATTGTAGATGTTTTTTAACTTTGAAGTTATCTCGTGTTGAGAAGGATTAAATCTTTTGTGGTGTAAATATTTTTTAAGAAATTTGAATCCTTTTGATGCATGGTAGATTTAGAATTAAGATGGATTTAAGTTGATTCAAATAGTAAGCTTCATCAAAATTCTATATTCATCAAAAAAGTTATATAAAATCAAAAGTTATATTATTCCAATTTACTGTATCATATGTAATCTAGATAGTATTATTGTGCAAATACTAATAAAGGATTTACACCCAAGAAAATAAAGTGGTAGATTTCAACTTGTAATTGAGAACCTCTTTTGCAACATTATAATATGTATTTTAATATTATTTTGCACCATAATGTTGGTGAATTCATTTTGCATTATTTTTGTGTTGAAATTAATGCACTAAAATAAATGCACGTATCAATTTGATTTGTTTCATTATGAAATCAATGCACCCTCTTATTTGGTGTTATATCATTGTTGAAATCTATGCAAAAATCTATGCAACTACTAGATTGCTCTTAAGCATATTTCACACATATCATATGTTGTGTCAGTACTAAAATTAATGGACTCTGCTATCACTAAAATCAATGCATTAAAACAATTTCCTCTTTTTTTATATAAAAGGTCCATTATTAAAATTCCATTACTATCTGATAATATATAACTTCTTACAAATAGAAGTTCCATTACCATTTTTTTCCTTCTTTGGATAATTTGGTTATTTTATTAATAAAAAAATGCACATCCTACTTGATGGAAGGCTATCTTTCCCTAATAAGAAATGATGGCTTTTTTCTTTATTTTTATTCACTTTAGTTATATCACTCACTCCACGAGAACAAAACAACTTCCATTGAAATTCCAAATGCCCTTAAAATTTCATAATTACAATTTGCAATGAAATAATTATGCTTCCAAAATGTCTCTAAAGATTTAGGAATCCATGGTTAAAATGGATCTACGTCCATATATATATTTTCAAGGCAATTAGTGTCACTAAACTCACATTTCTATAATACAACATGTCAAACTCCACTAAAAATTATTTGCATCCTTTATAAACATGAAGAGTATTACAATGTAAAGGTGATCTAAACAAATACATAAATACATATATGGCTTTGTTGGTAGAGTTTTAGTGTCTTTGTAAAATATATTCGATGGTTAAATTTTAACATTTTTGTAACAACTTGTGTCGTTACTAGTTCATTGAAATAAAAAGGTATTTCTTAAATGATTTAATGTCATGCAAGGAACCCACAATGTCTTTCCAAGCAAGTCAATGCCAAGGTTACTAAGAAGTGTGTTTGTTTGTCGTAGATGAAAGAGGATGGGATCTTAATGCTACATAGTGAATGGATCGATATTAGTTGTTAGCACATGTGTTTTACACAACTTCTTGTAAGTTTTGGATGGATCAAAACTAATTAGCATGGTATAATGTTTAATGCATTAGCTTAATTTGGGATATATCATTAGTGAAATCAATGCATATTATAATTTCATGTTATATCATTATTTTTTTATTTTTGCTGACCGGGTAAGCAACTAATAGGGCAGGTACTCACGTGACACATGGTCGTGTTATCTGACTACTACCACCATAACCCCATGCGTGCCAACTGGGCCCCTCATGAGGCATAGAAGGCTAGTCGAGGGTTTCAAATAGGTGACTTCACATAATAGAGTGCCTTAAGAGTACACTCCATCACCCACTATTCTACACCCCAAAGGCTTTTGTGTTATATCATTATTGAAATTAATACAATTACTGAATTTTGTTAGGCACATTCCACCTATTAGCACCAGAAGTCACCTCTGGAAAGCGGCAGAGGTAAGCCTAGTGCCCATCGGGTTATATGCCACGATTAATGGATTTAAAGAGGTAAAATGGGGCAGACTCAAGAGAATATTGTTTTAACTCAGAAAACTGGGGCAGTATGCACAAGCAAATGAGGTCTTGATCAACTTCAGCCAATAAGTTGTAGTAAGGGTGAGTAGGAGGAAGAAATTGAGGAGAAGATGTAAAGGTCTACTCTGGACATCAGGTCTTCCAGCAGCCTAAGGAGGAAAAACTCTGAAAATGAGATCCTCTTGAATTCGAAGTTTCATGAAACTGAAAATGCTATAACTGCACTGCAATCAAACATCCATTACAACATAGTCACCACAATCCATGTGAACCCTTCAATCATGAACATTTAGTATTAGACGCAAATAAGATGGAAATAGAAGCTGACTTTCATTAAACAAGAAGTCTCAAATCAAGTTACATAACCAAAGAACCAGAGCTTCATTAAAACATTACAATATGGGAGCTTAGCTCAACCATCGACCCCCTTCAATAAAACTCAAAACTACATACATATACTCAAAAATTCACCCAACAGAGGTGTGCTCGAGCTTCTCTTCCAATGCCATACGTCTGTGTCTTCTCAGTCGGACTGCGCATGCCTCCCCCTGTCAAACGCAAGCTCTTCTCTACTAGTCCTTTTTGGCTTTCCATTTATGCGGTGAGACGATGTCTCAACTGTTGCCTCACTTTCATGAACTCTCTGCATCAAGATCAGGATGGGATGCACTCTGAACTTCACCATCTGGAGCTTTTTTGGACGCTTGCAGGGAGGACTTGGCAAGCAGACGTGGACACTGATGATAGGGAGATGACAAGATGACTGGGACTGTGTGGGCACCAAATTATCAAATCAGACCCCCGAATTAGGCTAAACGCCATTTGTGGGTTTTTAAGCCCCTTTTCTCGCATTTTGACCAAGGTTCCACTTCCTTAGGGAAAACAACCCCCCTTACAATAACATGTGTTAACATTAGGCTGCATGGGGGATAAAGTCCTCTCTGCGAGGCTCTAAGATCTTCAGCAGTTCCAAACACCTTCTGCATTGGGCTATGGAGTCAAGTTCAAAACATCTTGCTGAGGAAATACAGGCCGACAAGCACACTATTCTAAAAACGAAAGCAAAACACATGGGCTCCAAAGGAGCTTATTTATGTACATCCTAGACTAATTAATTTTTACATGGTGCTAGGTGAAAGCAAATTTCCACCATAGCCATTCAAGTAACTTCCTAACTGGAAGTTCTTTTATTCTATCAGTGACTGATAACAAACGATGCATCCGTGACAACAGAACCGTTACATCCTTCAGCTTTCCTCCAAAGGCTGAAGTTCAGATAAAGTTAGGCGGATCCAAGGCATGAAGGAAATGCAGCTCCATGTACTCACTGATAGGATCATAGAACGAGTGGAAAACTCCAGAAAATTTGTAACAGACAACCCGATATGCTCCACAGTTGCTCACACATGGCTGAGTATCTCTGGTAAGCACAAGTGGATGGAGAACTAATGCAGGTTGTATGATACCAGGTGATACCTGCTTAATTACAAGTTCTGGTCAGGAGATAAACTGCCCACTAAGCTCCTCCTTTACATGTTTCCCTGCGTTTTCTACGAGTCTAGGATAGCTAATTTCCACCCAATGCTTTTCCTTAATTAATAAAGGAAAAGGCTCTATAGTGTGGTCTTGGAAATCTTTCATAACACCATACTCGCTTGTGAGTATTGGGGAATTAATGCAATTTGAAAATTTCAGAAAATCTGAAATGTATGACTCCATGTATATGGCCACAGGATCATGAATAATGTGACAAAATCCTGGCTGCTTTAGAAGACCAGGCTGCTCATCTGTAAAATTCTCTTTGCTTGCAAATAAATGCCCTCCTTGTTCTTTTGAAACCAACTCTTGATCATCAACAGTTGGCGTCTCTTGTTCATAAGAATGGTCAAAAGATAAAGGTGCAACAGGATTTAGAACATCATAACTATGATTAGCTAAGAACATACAGTTATCTATGCAATCAACCACTGCTACATGCTCAAAATGTTCTAGAAACTGATCATAAGATTGATATGCGTTCATTCCCATAGAAAAATCGACAAATGTTGAAGAACCTGATTCCAACTGTGAATCATACCTACTTCCTTGTTGTTGTTCCAGATCTGATTCATATTCACTATCTTCTTGCTCAGAATATGAAACAGATTGACAGTCTTCTTACTCATGTACATGTAAATTTTTGAGATATGCCTGCCTATGAACCCACTTGCTAGCTCTGATGTTCTCTTCGACCTCTACAACATCTTCAAACAGATGTCTTAACGATGAAGATTTCCTTTCTCTCGGGAGAAGGACAAGCTCTAGATGTTGAGCCATGACATAGTACACCATGACAGTAGTCCATGTGGGTCTGATCTCCACAGACATACTATGATAAACGTTGTAAAACCTCATGTTGAAGATAGCCAAGGATTCCTCTTCCCCTCTCCTCAAGGCATCAAACTCAAACCAGTATTGATCAAGGGATTTGTTCTAACCCCAACACTTAAAAAAAGCATGGCATAGCTCGGTCCAGGAACCAATAGAACCGGCCTCCAGACATCTAAACCACACAACATCTCCAGATAGGGAATGTGAGAACAACCTCATGGTAACAACATCATGAACGATCTCAAACTGATCAATAAAGTTCTCAAAGGCCCCCAAGTGCCTCTCAAATGTAACATAATCCTCCCCATAAAACTAAGGAAGATACTCAAAGGAATCAAGGGGATAAGGGTTAAGGTGATATGGCAGCCTCAAAGGTTTAAACAACATATTTCCAATTTTAATTTGAAAAGTAGTGGGTTGATCATGAGGATTAACGAGTTGATGGCAAGGCTCAGCAGGAATAACAGAGGGTAACAAGATTTGAGAAGACTGTGAATTATTTTCAACCTCCTCAAGGCTACAAGGGTGATCAATTTCGAGCGGAGATGCAATATAGATCTCACTTTTATTAATAGGCTGAGGTGAAGACACAGGATCAACATCTACAACACAAGAAGAGGGCATGTCTTCTTCTTCCAAAGATGGATGAATGAAGGAAGGCTTATTGTCATCTGAATATACAAAGCAGAGGATAATCCTCTTTATATGCGAAGGGAAAGAGAGAAATGAGCTGATAAAGAAGAACAAAACTTCATGAAGAAAACTCATAGACTGATACCTGGTCTTTCCCTTCGGTATGGTCATTTTTCTGTCAACAAGATCCTCCCTAGTGGAGTCTTTTATGGTGGAGTTGCCAGGTGCAAGCTGCAATCTTCAATGGTTCTGATATCTAATGCACCTTCAGAATCAAAAGCTCTTTGTCGTTCTCCCAGGGAAGATATCTTCACTTTCGTTCCCAGCAACGACGTTGGAAATGTTAACACCAAAAGTCACCTCTGGATTGCGACAAAGGTAAGCCCAGTACCCATCAGGTTATATGTCACAATTAATGGATTTAAAGAGGTCAAATGGGGCAAACTCAAGAGAATATCATTTTAACTCAAAAAATTGAGGCAGTATGCACAAGCAAATGAGGTCTTGATCAACTTTAGCCAGTAAGTTGTAGCAAGTGTGAGTAGGAGGAAGAAATTGAGGAGAAGATGTAAAGGTCTGCTCTGGACATCAGGCCTTCCAACAGCCTAAGGAGGAAAAACTATCAAAACAAGATCCTTTTGAATTCAAAGTTCAGGAAACTGAAAATGCTATAACTGCACTGTAATCAAACATTCATTACAACACAGTCACCACAATCCATGCGAACCCTTCAATCATGAACATTTAGTATCGGACGCAAATAAGATGGAAATAGAAGTTGACTTTCAATAAACAAGAAGTCTCAAATCAAGTTACATAACCAGAGAACCAGAGCTTCATTAAAACATTACAATACGGGAGCTTAGCTCAACCATCGACCCCCTTCAATAAAACTCAAAACTACATACATATACTCAAAAATTCGCTCAGCAGAGGTGTGCTCGAGCTTCTTGTCCAATGCCATATGTCTGTGTCTTCTAAGTTGGACTGCGCATGCAGTCTTCTCAATTGGACTGTGCATGCCTTCCCCTGACAGACGCAAGCTCTGCTTTGCCAGTCCTTTCTAGCTTTCCATTTATATGGTGAGACGATGTCTCAACTTCTGCCTCACTTTCATGAATTGTTTGCATCGGGATCAGGACGGGCCGAACTCTGAACTTCACCATTTGGAGCTTTGTTGGACGCTTGCAGGGAGGACTTGGCAGACAGACGTGGACGCTGATGATAAGGAGCTGACTAGATGATTGAGACTACGTGGACGCCAAAATATCAAATCAGACCCCCAACTTAGACTAAACACCATTTGTGGGTTTTTAAGCCCCTTTTCTCGCATTTTGACCAAGGTGCCATTTCCTTAAGAAAAACAACCCCTTACAATAATATGTATTAATACCACCCATATAATATATTTACTAATATTATTTTTTCTTTTCTTTTTTCAAATATTTTGATGATTTTATTACTAAAAGAATACAAATCCTAAAAGAATGCAAATCCTACTTGATGAAAGAGTACCTTATCCTAATAAGAAATGATGGCTTATTTATTACTTTATGGACCTTGTGCTCATCCACAAGATATGAAACATAGTTTTCTTAAATGTTCTTATTTCAATGTTTTCAACGTTTTTGCTCTCAAAGGTCATTGGGGTAATTCAGTGATGTTTTGTGTTTGCTTGGATGGTGGAATATATAAAAATTCACTAATTCTGCATAGACAATTGCTATTTAGTGTACAAAAATAGTTGTTCACTGCCCCAAAATCATTATTTATTATTTGCCACATTACTCATACCTAGATGCTCGATGTACTACACTAATTGTTGTCTTAAAAAAAATTGTCTTAAAAAAAATTATTTGATGATTTTAAATTATGAAATATAATTTATTTGATGATTTTAAATTGTTAAATATAATTTATTTTATATATATATAATGTATTTGTTTTTTTTTTGGATTTTTATTTAACCGACGTGTCATCAATGTTATCCACATGACAAGGTTGCCAAGTAACTCTCTACCCAAAAAAGTTACTGTGAAAATTATTGTGAAAAACGTGAAAAATCACATTTAAGATAGTTTTTCCTCAAAAAGGCAACCGGCAATTATAATGGATATCATTCAATGTATCTTCTTTACAGCTAACCCCTGGGTGCTTCCGACCAAAAATCAGATTCAGATTACCAATAGTTTGACTTATTAGTTTGACTTATTGCCTTTTGCCAATAAAAAATTTAAAGTTTAGAGACATTATTAGTGCGGGGAGTTGGGTTCCACATGTATGAATTCAATGTTCTCTGAAGATAATTCTATAGCCCATAGTTTGTGTTTTTTTTTTAAGGTTAATGGGATTTTACAAGATGGTTGGTAGGGGTTGTTTTCATTTTAGTTCAAATTTTTAGTGAAATTATGATTCATTATGATAAGGTTAGAAGAATAGGTATAAGTGATAAGTTATTGTATATATGATTTGTTGGCTATTGGATATACTCTTAGATTATAATGTAATCATATTTTTTGTCTAAATTTATGTTAGACACTATTTCCTTAGTTATATATAGTGACATGGAAATGAGAATCAAATTACTCTTATCAGTTTTTAAATCAATGTACCAAGTCAATTTACTTTTAATCATTATTGAAATCAATGCATCCTATTATTTTGTGATATATTAGTGTCTAAATCAATGCAAATACTTGATTGCTTTTAGGCATATTTCACACATAGCACATATTGTATCAATGCTAAAATCAATGAACTATAATGTCATTGAAATCAATACATTGCACCTGTTTCCTCCTTTATAAAAAGTTCATTCTTAAATCTTTGTTACTATGTGCTAATATATAACTTCATCCAAATAAAAGTACCAATACCAAAAAATGTTTTTTCTTTGTTTGTTTTAAGTAATTTGATTATTTTATTAATAAAGGAATGCAAATCTTACTTAATGGAAGATTATCTTGCCCAAATAAGAAATGAGGTATTTTTTTTTTTTTTTTATCCATTTTAATTGTATTGCTCACTTCACCAAAACAAAATAACTCTCATTGAAATTTTTATTTTCTTTTCTTCTTTCAAATAATTTGATTATTTTATTAATAAAGGAATGCAAAACCTACTTAATGAAAGATTATCTTTCCAAATAAAAAAGATGCCTTCTTTCTTTATTTTTTATCAATTTCAATTGTATTGCTCACTCCACCAAAACAAAATAACTCTCATTGANTTTTTTTTTTTTTTTATCCATTTTAATTGTATTGCTCACTTCACCAAAACAAAATAACTCTCATTGAAATTTTTATTTTCTTTTCTTCTTTCAAATAATTTGATTATTTTATTAATAAAGAAATGCAAAACCTACTTAATGAAAGATTATCTTTCCAAATAAAAAAGATGCCTTCTTTCTTTATTTTTTATCAATTTCAATTGTATTGCTCACTCCACCAAAACAAAATAACTCTCATTGAAATTTCATTTTCTTTTGAGTATTTCAAGTAATTTGATTATTTTATTAATAAAAGAATGCAAATCCTACCTAATGGAAGATTATCTTGCCTAAATACGAAATGATGAGTTATTTCTTTATTTTTTATCCATTTAAATTGTATCGCTCACTCCACCAAAACAAAATAATTCTCATTGAAATTTCATTTTTTGTTTTGCTTATTTCAAGTAATTTGGTTATGTTATTAATAAATGAATGCAAATCCTACCTAATGGAGGATTATCTTGTCCAAATAAGAAATGATGTGTTCTTTCTTTATTTTTTATCCATTTCAATTGTATTGCTCACTACACCAAACAAAATAACTCTCATTGAAATTTCCATTTTCTTTGTTTTTTTCAAGTAGATTGGTTATTTAAATTTTATTAATAAAGGAATGCAAATCTTATCTTGCCTAATTAGAAATAATGTCTTTCTTTATTTTTTATCCATTTCAATTGTATTATTCAGTGCACCAAAACAAAATATCTCTCATTGAAATTTCCAATGCTTTTGGGTTTTCATAATAGAGTAGTCTAAAGATGCCACTATTTGAACTTTTTCAAGTTATATTTTTTCAGACTAGTTTTTCCCAAAACCTGACCAAAAATTTAAAAGAATTGTTGGAATTGCACATATCAACTGTTGAGATTGCACAATATGGCTGCAATACAATATGGTTGCAATAGGGTTTTTTTATGGTAATGAATTCATTTATGCATTCAAAAATGCAATTTCAGCAATTAAAATTTGTAATTTCACCAAAACTTACATAGTTGGATTCCAATTATGATTGTCTGAAAAATTCTAAATTATAGAATGTTTAGACTTCATCTTTCATAACTACAATTTACAATGAAGTAATCATGTCTCTATATTTTAGAATTACAATTCTTAATGTTCATAATTTTGGGAATTCAAGGCTAAGATAAATCTGTGTTGAGGCTCACCTTTCTATACCAGAACATCTCAAAACTCTGTTGAGGCTCACCTTTCTATACCAGAACATCTCAAAACTCCACTGAAAATTATTTGCATCCTTTATAAACTTGAAGTCTATTACAATGAAAAGATGAGCTAAACAAAAACATAAATACATCCATGGCTTTGTTGGTAGAGTTTTAGTATTTTTATAAAATATATTCAATTTTTAAATTGTAACAATTTGGTACAACTTTTGTTACTAATTCATTGAAATGAAAAGATATTTGTTAGATGATTAATGTCTATAATGTCATGCAAGTAACATGCAATGTCATTTCTAGCAAAATACTAAGAAGTCTGTTTGTTTGTTATAGATGGAGGAGGAGAGGAAGCCAATGCAAAGAGTACTCAGAAGTGCGTTTGTTTGACATAGATGGAGGGGGAGAGGATCTTAGTGTTACATAGTGAAGAAAACAATATTAATTGTTAGTTGTTAACACATGTGTTTATTATAAGTTTTAAATGGACAGATTCTTAAATGCTAACAATAATTTATGTTGAAACTTATATTACATGGCATTTCTTTAACTATATACAACAACATGAAAATGGGTTTGGTATTCTCTCTGCTCTTAAGCCCACATTTTTAAAAGGAAAATTTACATATTTAGTGAGAGATTTATAAGTGATATAGTTTCTATGTACACAAAATGACATTAAAAGTCTTAATCCTTATCTTGTAACACATCCTTTCCATTAACAAATGTTAAAACTTCTTAAATGAATTATAATGATGGATTGTGAAGACACTAAAAGTCTTAATCCTTATTTTGTAACACATCCTTTCCATTAACAAATGTTAAAACTTCTTAAATGCATCATAATGATGGATTGTGAAATAAGGCTTTTGATTAATTCAAAGTAGTAAGGAAAGTATCATATTTCAAGGCACTTGTAATGTGAGGTGCTCTATAGGTCCTGGGCGCCATGACAGATGTGCATCCGCCTCCTGCCAACACTCCCATTGACTTATCTGGTGTTAAAACACTATTCTGAGACGTAACCTTACATTTTAGACATTCTGGACTGTCTACTACTTCGCGGCTTGACTACCAACTACAGTCCTCCACTCGTCCAACAGCTTGGAAAAAGTGTATTCTCCAGGGGAAACATAGATCTACCCCACCATTTCCGTGACCATTGGTGTATCGGACTGTGGGGCTCTGTGGTTATTTCCTACTGACAAGATACTGGGTAACTGTGCTGCCTTCTGCAGTGTTCTCGGTCGACTCCAGACTTCCCTCGTGACTGTTTTGTTACGGTATGTTTTGTTTTTTAGCTAACCTCTGCCCGAGATTTCTGCTTCACTACTGCTGTAGTTTATGTCTTGATTTTGGGACCCCAGAACGACGAGCGGAGTACTCCTCTAGTTATGCATATACGTCTCTTCTACTGAACTTCTGGACTCATCTATAAACCTGAGCTGTCTTTCCCCTTTAACTACAGTCTACTTTACTCGAACTGGTCTGTTTCTCCACTGTCCTTAAGCTGCAACTCCCGACACCCCTCACTCTCTGCTCTTTGGCCCACCAACATCTCTCCTTTCTGCATTTTTGTTTTTTTAAGTATTTGGTGAGTCGTCTGTTTCCCCACTATGGACTCTCGGACACATCAGTTGCTGGAATCTTCCGACGATCCTTACTGGTCCCAAGAGGGACTCTTTGAAAAGGTTGATGCACTCATTTCTAATACTCTCCATCCCCCCCCAAAGACTTTTCCCTCGTGTAACCT
>JASDQU010185505.1:641-12077 GCA_032191745.1 Picea mariana | reverse complement strand
GGACTTAATCAACCAACCTGCAGGTCGAGATATGTATTTTACCAGTTTGCCTGTGATCCAGGTGGATATTGGTGGCCACCCACCTATTCCAACTGGCTCCTCGTGTCCGTTTTTTATTCAACGCGTCTTTTTGTACTACTATATAATTGTGATTTCTACACTTCTGGGGCTGTCTGAAGCCTCACACATTCTCCAGGTGGATACGGGTGGCCTCTTGCCTAATCCAACTGGCTTATTTTGTATGTTTTCATGTCAGCACATCTTGTTGTACTTTTAGGGTTGTTTTGGGGCCCTAAACGTTGTTTTCTTGACTCGTCACAGTCAGACTATAGACGAAGTTAGAGTTTGATAGGGGAATGTGTAGTTCTCTAAAAGACATTTCCAACGGGCTATCACGTGCCTAAAAGGAAGGTCGTATGCAAAAGTTATGACCCTAAAAAGTTGAGGTACCAAATTACACCAACTTACCCATAGGACCCACATGACTTTTTCCGTTTCACCTTCTAGGGTTAGGGTTTTGGATGTCTAGGGTTTTTACATTGATGAGTAATATGAAAAGGGCCTCTAGAGCCTCATTGTAAACCATTCTGCTCAGACGGATGTGCATAGCAACCACATCTATTCTCAGAGATAGCTACCGCCATTCGAGCAAGTTTCAGTTTTGTAGTTTTACAATTTCATCCTATTTCATTATTTAATAGAAGATATTGTTCACTGAATATTTGTGTTATTCTTCCTATCTTTGTGTTTATTGTATTCAGTCTGTTAATCAATTCGTTCCGCTCCAAAATCCAGATCAGTGGTATCAGAGCGGTTTTCTCTTCATTTATTTTTCTTTGTGCATGTCCCCGACAAGGTTTGGGTACAAGAAGTTGGGACTCGAACCAATCGATCCATTACCAGATCGGTCGCACTGAGCATGACAACAACCCATGGGAGATGAAAAGAAAAATGATGGAGCAGGAGATCCTATTAAAATGTTGCTTGAGGAAGCCCTTATGCGACAAATGAACGAAATGATGGACAACTTCACGCAGATCCTTCAACAGTTGCCCACGAGAGAAGCATATTCATCAAGCGGCCACGCAACCCCCTTCAAGGTACAGGTAAACTTTGATATTTGAAGGACTGATAGATGCAGATGTTGTAGATAAATGGTTGAATCTGCTCAAAGGATATTTTTCAGTCTACAATTTTTCCGATCGGGAAAAGATCACTTTTTCACTCCTCAAGGTCATTTCCCATGTTAAAGATTGGTGGAATAATTACTCCGAGCAAAGGGTCGTGGAGGAATTTGCAATTTTTGTGGTGGCCCCTACATGGAATTCCTTCCAGGATGCCATTAAAGAACAGTACTACCCTGTTGGAAGCTACGAGGACCAGTACACCAAATGGACCACCCTACGTCAAGAAATGGACCAGGCAGTACCAGACTTCACCAATATTTTCCATACCCTCCGCACCAAATTGGGTATTAAAGATTCTGAGTGTCATCTGGTGCTCAAATACCATGGTTGTTTGCATAGATACATTCAAACAGAAATGGAGTTCCTGGACATCACTTCCTTGGTCACAACTTATAGATACGCTGTCAAGATCGAGTAGAAATTTAAGCAGAAATGGAGAGAGTTTGGGTTTGCAAACCCCTCAAAGCCGAAGCAGGGAAAAGTAACCCCAACCCACACATCAGGGGACCAAGTTATGATGGCCACCCTTAGGACAATCCATCCAAGCCACAACACAAGAAGGGCAACAAGAAGACGAAGAAGGACACAGGAAAATGGTGTGAGTACCATAAAAGTCTTTGACACAACATCGACGAATGTCGCTCCAAGCAGTCCCTCTTGGCCGAGCTGAAGGCTTTTGAGTCAAAGGTCGATTCTGATTCCGAGTCAAATCCTGAAGGAGGGAAGCGGATTATAGATGTTGAACCTAGTGCCACGGTCACTACCACCAAAGTCCAGCCAAGCAAACCAGAAGAACCAGAGGAAGGGGAACGCCTCGTTCAATCGCAAATGTGGGTCAAGGGGGCTCTGATTCACTTCATTGTCGACAACGGTAGCCAGAAGAACCTGATTTCAGCAGAGGTCGTGAAGCGGTTGAACCTTCCAATGACATTGCACCCACAACCCTACACCATCGATCGGCTTTGTCAAGGAAGAAATCTCCATGTCAGCCAACAGTGTCGTCTGCACAACGACATCAATCCTTTCAAAGATGAGATATTGTGTGATATTTCTTCCCTTGAAGTTTGTGATGTTCTTTTAGGACAACCATATTTGTGGAAGCGTCATGTTGTGTATGAGTCTAGACCCCGCAGTGTTATTATTACTTTGGGTAGACAATTGTATAGGATCCCAGAGGTGGTTCCGCCTACTGTTATTTCTTTAATCTCTTCTAAGCAATGCAGTAAAGTCATTTCACAGACCGGGAAGTTCGTCTTCTTTGTGATCCGTGCTCATAGTAAGCAAATGGTCTCTGCCACATTCATGGCCTCTACACAATACCTCTCTTTGCAACAAAAGAAAGTGGACGGGATCATGGAAGAATACAAAGACATCTTCGTCTCACCTATAGGGGTACCAACACACTACCAAGTGAAGCATCCAATTGATCTAACCCCCGACACACCTCTACCTAATGGACTAGTCTATCAACGCTCACTGATGGAGAATGATGAAATCAGACGTCAAATTCAAGAGCTTCTTCAAAAGGGGCACATCAGACCCATCTCCTCCCCTTGCGGAAGCCCGATTGTACTGGTGCAAAAGAAGGACATGACTTGGTGACTCTGCATTGATTATAGACCCTTAAACAAAATCACAGTTAGGAACCACTACCCCATTCCCAGGATTGATGACCTTCTTGATCAAATCAAGGGGCAAATTTCTTCACCAAGATTGACTTGAAGTCTGGCTACCACCAGGTTCCCATCGAACCAATTGATGTCTAGAAGACAGTCTTCAAGTCTAAAGAAGGTCTCTATGAATGGCTAGTCATGTCCTTTGGCTTAACAAATGCACCACCCACTTTCATGAGGTTGATGGACGATGTATTGAGACCCTTCACCAAATCTTTTGTGGTAGTATATTTGGATGACATCTTCATATTTAGAAGAACGTGGGAGGAGCACATACGACATATTCAACAGGTTTTGAGCACTTTGCGACAACACAAGATTTATGCCAACTTGGAGAAATGCTCTTTTGGCATGAACATGGTCCAATAACTGGGCTACATTGTTGATGAGCATGGGGTACATGTTGATCTAGCTAAGATCTAAGTCATCCGTGACTGGCCAGCCCCAACCACACTGACCGAGCTTTAGAGATTCTTAGGACTCACCAGTTTTTACAGATGGGTCATGTTGGGATTCTTCCATATTGCCTGGGCCCTCAACCAGGTGACCAAGGGCGGTGGTAGGGCCAAGTTCGCATGGGGGAAGGAGAAGCAACAAGAATTTGAAGATCTGAAACATCGTTTGCACTCAGCTCGAGTACTCTCCTTGCCCGATCTGCAACAACCATTTGAGATTGAGACTGATGCATCTGACTATGTTGTGGGCACAATTCTCACTCAACGTGGGCATTTGGTGGCATACCATAGTGAGGCACTCTTCGATACTGTTAGGAAATACCCCACCTATGATAAGGAAATGTATTCCATTGTACAAGCTTGTCGTCAATGAAAACATTACATTATGGGGAAAGAGATAATCATACACATTGATCACAAGCCTCTACAGTTCATACAGACATAAGGGAAATTGTAGAACGACCGCCATTAGAAGTGGTCCACCTACTTGCAACAATTACATCTCAACATCAAGTATAAGACATGTATCTCCAATCATGTCGCTGACTGCCTCAGTCGGCCTCCTGTGGCTGCACTTACCACTGTGATCCATTCCTATGGACATGAAACATCAGAGTGGCCCCAACTTTACCAGCAAGATCCAGACTTCGCCACCACATATCAGCTCTTGGGTATAGGTGCCACTGTCACTAATTTTCACATTCAGGACAGACTCTTATGCCACCCGGACCATCTCTGTGATCCTACAAGCGAGCATGCAAAGTTGATTTGGGAAGCCCACTACAGTTAGGTGGTATGACATTTTGGCATAGATAAAACTGTGGTTATTCTTCAGAAACATTTTTATTGGCCAAAACTTCGACATGACATCAACAAATATATTATATCTTGCACTGCATGTGCCATTTCCAAGCCGACCATCAAAAAGCAAGGCTTATACACCCCTCTTCCTATTCCCAAGAAGCTGTGGGAATCCATATCCATGAATTATATGTATGGTTTGTCGTCCACCAAGCACGGAAATGACTATGTGTTTGTGGTCGTTGACCAGTTTTCGAAGATGGGCATCCTCACAGCCTATAAGAAGAATCTCACAACGACACATACTACCAAGCTCTTCTTCGAACGAGTTTGGGTTCACTTTGGGATACCACATACCATCATCTCCGACCAAGACAATAGGTTCCTCATCACCTTTTGGTCGAGTCTCTAGTCTCTGTTGGACACAAGCTCACAAAATCCACTTCTTTCCACCCTCAAAATGATGGCCAAACCGAGGTTGTCAATCAGATGATTGTGCACATCTTGCGCATGTACAATTCAAAGAATCCCCGTACATGGGACGAGAGTCTCCCATATGTCAAACACAGTTACAACAGGGCTCTCCATAGTTCCATCGGCCATAGCCCATTTCAGGTGGGTTTGGGATTCCAACCCTTGGGACCCATTGATGTTGCACTTCCTCTTGCCACCGCACAAACCGACTCTTCCCCTGATCAATATGCAATCGACAAAGCCAACAGATTCATTCAACGGATTCAACACATCCGCTAATAGGTCCAGGAGATTTTGTAGAAATCCAATGCTAAGTACAAGCAACGCCATGACAAACACAAGGTACTACACCAGTTTCAGGTTGGAGAGAAAGTCTGGTTACATTTGCAGAAGGAGCATCTCATCGGGCCCCATCAGAAGCTTCGGCCACTTCGTTATGGATCTTACACTATCACCAAGGCTGTGGGTAGCAATGCTTTTAAGCTCAACACTCCACCCTTCCTTGGTCTGCATCCAATATTCAATGTGGACCTCCTTCGGCCATATTTTCCACCATTATTGGACACCACTGAGATCGCTGAATAGATGAGACCAATAGATCTCAACACTGACTGCATGGAACAAGAATCCACTGATCAGATAGTGGATGCACAGATCAAGGGCACTCGCCAACAACAAATCTAGCTTTATCGGGTTGTCAAGGCAGGGCAACTCCTCCACCAAGGCACATGGCTCACTCGGGGCCAAATCCAGCAGAAGTTTCCTCACCTGAAGGGGGAACTCAATGCAATGGAGACCATTGCTTCCTAAGGGGGGACGATTGATCCAGGTGGATATTGGTGGCCACCCACCTATTCTAACTGGCTCCTCGTGTATGTTTTTTATTCAACACGTCTTTCTGTATTTCTTTATAATTGCGAGTTCTATACTTATGGGGTTGTTTGAAGCCTCAAACATTCTCCAGGTGGATATGGGTGGCATCTCGCCTAATCCAACAGGGTTATTTTGTGTGTTTTCATGTCAGCACATCTTGTTGTACTTCTAGGGTTGTTTTGGGGCCCTAAACGTTGTTTTCTTGACTCTCCACAGTTAGACTGTAGATAGAGTTAGAGTCTCATGACAAAATGTGTAGTTCTCTGAAATACCTTTCCAATGGGCTATCACATGCCTAAAACAAAGCTCGTATGAAAATGTTACGACCCTAGGAAGTTGAGGTACCAAATTACACCAACTTACCCATAGGGCCCACATGACTTTTGGTGTTTCACCTTCTATGGTTAGGTTTTTGGATGTCTATGGTTTTGGCATTCATGAGTAATATGAAAAGGGCCTCTGGAGCCTCATTGTAATCCATTCTGCTCAGAAGGATGCATGTAGCAGCCACATCTCCTCTCAGAGATAGATACCACCATTCTAGCAAGTTTTAGTTCTGCAGTTTTACAGTTTCAACCTATTTCATTATTTAATAGAAGATATTGTTCACTGAATATTTGTGTTATTCTTCCTATCTCTGTGTTTATTGTATTCATTATGTTAATCAGTTCGTTCTGCTCCTAAATCCAGATTAGTCTGTTATCATTATATTGTTTTTATTATGTTGTTGTTGTTGTTGTTGTTTATTCCCGGTATAAGAAAATTAGGAAAGAAATTATATGAACTAACTGGAAGTTATTTCAATAGGAAATATTGATTGTTTTGTTTTGAGGCCCTAAAATAAGAAGGCCTCACATATGGTATCAAAGCCCAGTTTCAAAACTAAAACCTGGGCTTGACCACCCACAACAAGATTTTTTCTTTGTGCCAACATGGTCTACAACCTCTGCCTAGTTTCCTAATCCATACATTTCACATTTCAGCTCCCTTACAGTTTGTAATACCTCTAAGAGAAATATCTCTTCATCTTCAGTTTGTTACATGCTCAGACATTAGAATCTGTCAAATTCACTTTTCCCTTACCAGTAGTATAATTTGATAGGCCAAGATAATAGCACAACTCGTCTTCAGATGCAACATATGGAATATCAATCTTGTTTCCTAAAATTAATAGAGACACATTTGTCAAAGAATCATCTGAAAGTAAAGCATCGGGCTCCTTTTTTTGACTCTGCAAATATATCTTTATCTACCGCATCGACCAAATAGACCACAACGTCCACCTTGGCATAATAGTCTTTCCAGACTCGTCTAGCAATTTGATGACCACCAATATCAAAAGCCTTAAACTCGATCTTACCAATACTCAGTTCCTCAGATGTAGGATACTGAGTAGGTTGATGTTGGACTAAGCTCTCATCTTTCAACATATGCAACAAGGTAGTCTTGCTTGCATTATCTAGGCCAAGAAAAAGAATCTTGGTCTCTTTCTGCCACAGGCCTAGAGTGGAAATAATACTGTAAAACCAATCAAACATAAACATCTTCGAGCCTTCCCATAGCTTCTTACCATAACCTAGATTTCAGTATTTCATAGCCAAAAATGATCCTAAAAGCTCAGGGTCTAGAATTGCAAAGACCCTGAGAATAAATAGCCCCATTCCAAGAACGAAAAACCCACAATGGATCTGTCCCCAGAGCTTCTAGTCACGGAGGATTTCTTCTCTGAAATCCCAAGAAAAAGGCATTGCGAAAAAACCTCCTTTGAAATGATAAAGCTCCACTTTTATCTTGTCTACAGGAATATTGCGCAAATGCTCTAGAGATAACTTTCCCCTCTCTTTCAAAAAGGTGTCTAAAATGTTTTGGATTCTAGAAGCTTTTGTTTCGGCTAAGCCACCACACCTAATGGCATCTTCTACAACCTTTGAATTTGCCTTGAGGACTTCCTCCCAACGTTGGAATATGGACTTAAGTAAAGCGAAAGATGGAATATGGACTTAAGTAAAGCGAAAGACCGTCTCGAATTTGCCTCAGTGGTATTCTGTGACAACATGGTGCTTATCAAAGAGCCCAACATTGTTTCTTGTATTTCAAAAGGGGAAACCAAATGAATAGTTTCAGATTCTTGTTTCTCAAAGAAGAAAATCCTTCCATTTCTCTCTTCAACCTTCACACTTTCTGCCCCATTTTTCCGATCCAAAAACAATAGGTGTTGTCGTGTAGTTGCTGCTACCACAACTTTATCATTTAATATTGGCCTAAAGCTAGAAAATTCTTTTGTAAAATTGTGCAAGTCGAGCAACTGGTCTCTGATTCCTTTACATTCTTAACGAGTGGGCCGGGTGAAATTAGGGTAAGGCCCTTATTTTCAATCATAAGGCTTATTTCCTCTGAATCTGTGCGAAACTCCACCCTTGGACTTTTTGAACACACAGGATCATCGCTACCCTCTCTAAGATTCTAAGCATTTCGTAGCAATTTGATCAGATAAGTACTTGTCAGTGGGATTTTCTTCCAAATCCATTCTGACTTTCGAACTATAACTCCATTTCCTCATCCAAGACAATCGTTTTATTGCGATTCTAGAGAAAAAGAGAGTCATTTTAGAAAAAAATTGGGTCCGAAGGCCCAATCTCCAAGTGCTCCAGCCAAAGACCACAAGTTATCACAGAGAACACCAACTGCCAACATGTTATAAGTTGAGGCCAGAGATCAAGCACGAAAGCCAAGAGACGCACCCACATGGGGCGTCAAGAGTGCTTAATGCGTCGAAGGACAAATAAGAAGGTCGAAGAGAATTTTTCTCTAAGTTTTTTCATGCAGCAATGGCAGAATACGATGATGCCTTCATGCGCAACAAAGATGCGATAGTTCAAGCGTGAACGGAGGCCCAAAATCGAGCCATAGTTCTGCAGTTAAAACCAAGAGGGCAAAGTCACCCAACAGGTCTTACTAGAAATCTATTGAAGCTTTTTGAGACACGACCTCTGCTTGAATATAAGCCACCACCAGTGCCAAACCAAGAGGAGAAAATCCCACATGGCGCAGGTCCATGTGCTAGGCATGGTCGACCTGTAGAGCGAAATTAGATGAGGGGGTAGGGACGATGGACACAGAGGCAGAAAAGTTAGAGTGCTTCAGTGAGGGGTAGGGTTTTGGGAGATGAGGAAGTGGGAGGGAGGGACAGGTGGGTCTCATGCGAGAACCCACATTGCCCACCCTCCACTTCACATTTAGGGTTATGTTTTTATTTTTTATTTTCTTTACTTATTTATTTTATTTAATTATCTACTTTTTATTTTCTTTATTTACTTAATTTATTTATTATAATAGAACAAGAAAATAGTATGAATGATTATATCTATATATCAAATTTAAAAGAGTGTAATAGCTTTATAAAATAGTTTTACTCACTATATGGGGTTTTGGGTGTAAAGTAATATAACAAATGGTTCTAAATATAGAAAGAAATATATAAGGAATTGGAATAAGGATAGGGTTATTGTGTATTGGAATTTTTTGGGTGATAGGGAAACATGTAAATATAGTAAAAATAATTAAAATAGAATGGATTTTAACACACATATAAAATTTGGTTATTTAAATCCATAGTTATATGATAAAATTGCCCCCGAATGGGGTGATTGATCGCAATAATCACCAGGCTAGCGAGGAGGGATTGGCATGTGCCAGGCCAGTGGCGACCATGTGAGTTGCATCTGCCACCCCCTCCATCATTTATATCCAACTCATGGTGAATGCAGATGTTATTTACTCCAACGTCCCTTCCTCTACTAATCATCCATGGCATCGAACAACCTCTTTGAGCCGTCACCTCCATGCTCGTGTGTTCTCCTTTGCTAGTTATTTTCTACCAATTCTTCCCTCTCACCCAAACATTATGATTCTCTTCCCCTTGCACTTCAAGCTTCAGGCTTCTAGATTGAATTCTGGCTCTTCTAGTCATCTCTCCCGTCGATTTTCCTTGCTGCCTTTTCCTTTGCCTCTGTCGAACCAACATATTATGTGATCACATAAGTTAACTTGAAAGGATGACACTTTTATGAGAATTGTAATTATCAATACATGAATGATAATTATCACACCATATATGACAATTTTGAAGATAGTAAAATGTGTTAGGTATACATTATATTAATGTTGAGTACTGGTATAAAAAAATGTCAACAATAACTAATAATAAGTATGTGATAAATTTAGCTAATAATTATATAATTGTGATGTGTTATAAATGTAATAACAATATATAATTATAATTGTGAGGTATATTAGCATATGCTACGTTGTTAATAATGAAATGTTGTTATTGGATATGAAAGATGATATTACAAAAGGACATTAAAATTTGTATCATATAATCATGGTGTCAATCTAGTGATTGAGAAGTGAAGTATAAAATAAATGAAAACATATGGGTAATATATGACACAATAATAGTATGCATTAAAGTAGTAACATTATGAAAGGATATATAATATAATCACGTTATATAAGTATTAATAGTAATACTTGTAAAGGCCCCCAAAGGTGGATCCTTGGGGGTGATTTCAATATGATCATGGGGCTGGAGGAGAAAAGAGGAGGCAATCGCTTCATGGGAAATGACAATATGCTCTTCAACCGTACCATAGACCTTCTGAACCTCGTTGATGTCGAAACAGACAATGGGCCATTTACCTGGTCCAACAGACGCTCGGGGGTCCAACATGTATCCAGCAGACTAATCTGCTTCCTCATTTCTGAAGCCATCATGATGGATGATCTAGCATGGAATTCCACAGTCATTGATGCAGAGGGCTCAGATAATTGGCCAATTATTCTAACCCTTAACATCACTGGCACCCTAGGACAAAAACCCTTCCATTTCGAAAAATTCTGGTTGACTCACCCAGATTTCCAAGCAAACATCAAGGCCTGGTGGGAAGAGGCGAACATCCATACTGGAACCCCGATGTACAGATTCCAACAAAGACTTAAAAACCTCAAGCTGCAACTCAAAACCTGGAACAAATCCACCTTCGGCAATATCTTCCAAGCTTAGGAGCATCTTCAACAGAAAATGTAAACTCTACAGCATCAAATCAAAACTCAAGGTCTAACAGAAGCTCTAAAAACACAGGAAACACTTCTCAATAACCAGATTGCTGAAAGGAAAGAACAATAGGAATTCCTATGGAGACAAAAATCTCGCATCACTTGGCTGAAAGAGGGGGAAAAAAACACTAAATTATTCCACAGATCCATGGTACAAAGACGCCAGTCCAATCGCATCACACATCTTATTACAGAGAAAGACACATAAATTCAACAAAATGCGGATGTGGAAAAAGAGTCGCTTACTTACTACCAATCTCTCCTCAGAGAACCCCTAGCAGATCGCTCGTAGGCCATCACCTCTATCCTCAAGCACACACCCAAGGAGGTCACCAAGGAGAAAAATGAAACCCTGATGAGACCAATCACTCAGGAGGAAGTCGATCAGTCGCTAAAGGCCACCCCGCTCGGCAAGGCACCTGGACCAGATGACTTTACTTCTGATTTCTTTCAATACTATTGGGATATCATCCGTGAGGATGTGTGGGAAATCATTGAGGACTCTAGAAGATCAAGAAAGGTCCTCCAAGCCATAAATGCAACTTTTCTCACCCTCATTCCTAAAGAGCATAGCACCACCTCTCCAGCTCAATTCCAACCTATAGCCCTCTGCAACGTCATATACAAACTCCTGACAAAGATCATTGCAACCCGGCTCAAGCCCATCTTACCGTTCCTAATCTCCCCTGAACAGTTTGGCTATGTGGAAGGTTGCCAGATTCTGGACAACGTCATCCTAGCTCATGAAGTTATCCATTCCCTCTGTTCCACCAAAACACAAGGCATGCTCCTCAAGCTGGATCTCTCCAAAGCATTCAATAAGCTAAGCTATATCTATTTGAAATCCACTCTCCT
>JASDQU010185504.1:36185-51757 GCA_032191745.1 Picea mariana | reverse complement strand
TGTTATCATGTATTTGCAGGGGGTTGGTTTGATTTCAGGTTTGAGATGTCTTTGAGGGTTCATGCCATGAGGGCATGACAGAGTGTTGAGACTCTGAATCCCAGTACACGGAGGAGGCACTTCTGAACTCGAGGAGTCAGACAAAGACGTGCTGAGAGCACAAGCATTGAAGTCAACAAATCATACAGGAGGAAGACTTTTTGGGTTACTGAATACCTCAATAGTCAAGGCAGTGTAGCCGAGACACTGTTGTGGACAGAACCTTTACTGAGAAATTCTGTAGGAGCTCTACCAAGAGGGTATTGAGCGTGCACCGTGGAAAGAACTCTGATGTGAGTTCAAGAAGACCAGAATTCTGTTGAGGATTCTGAGGAGCNGAGCGAAGTGTGTAAGCATAAGGTGAAAGCATAACTACTGAGGATTATGTGGGAGCTCTGCCAGGAGGGCATCAAGCGAGTGCATAAGTGCATAGGAAGGAAGAATTGTTGAGTGTTCTATGAAAGAGGAGAAGAGACTCCGCCAAGAGGGTGTTGAGTAAATGTGAAGACTGTACAGGAGGAAGGAACTCTTTGAGTTCTATCATCTGAAGGAAGCATCCACTGAGGAAGCTTTTACTGGGTTACTGAATACCCAGAGTACTCAGCAATAGGTTGCTTGAGTTGGAAGATTGCCCGGAAGCCTTATATTCTCCATATGCAGGAGAAAGAGAAGAAGAATAGAGCTTCTGTAGAGGTCGAAGCTACAGGAGGAGCTTAGGATGGATAGCGCTTTGTGCGCAAGGACTTCTGTTGCAGGAAGTGTATAGAGTACGGATGACTTCCACACTTGGAGAGTTGTTGGAGGCCGAGCCCAGGGAGCGCATGTGAAAGATCTCTGAAAGAGTCAGAGTTGTTAAAGCTCAGGAGGAATAGTTCCTTGTAGATAGCGTGGGACAAATCCAGGAGGAAGATCGCACAGAAGAGAGCTTCGGAGTGGAGGAAATCCTCAAAGAGGAAAATCAATGGTCTAGATTCGCAGAGCAGAATCGCGAAATCCTGCTAACCATTCGATCATGGAGAAGCTGCGGGGAAGTTAACCCTTAAGCACAGGGGATGAACCAAGAGCCATCGGGACTTGGCATATCGGGTTTCCCGGAGGTAAGAGTTTCATACTCTTTGAAATCGCGATCGGCGATTTCCCAAATTCAGGTGAATCGTCGATCAGGACAGGGACACGTGGCGTGAGATCCTTGAGGATCGGGATTCGATGTTCGGCGTTTGACAAGGTAAGAGTTCATGCTTGTCAAAATCGTGATTTGCGATTCCCTGAGTTAATAGGGGCCGTCGATTTCAGCAAGGACAGGTGGCACGAATCTGGAGAATCGGGGTTCGGCATTCGAGGTTTGGCGAGGTAAGAGTTTTATGCCCCGTGAAATCGCGAGTTGCGATTTCCCGAATTAACGGGAACCGTCAATTATCGAGGGGGGCACGTGGCATCAGATCCCGGATATCGGCATTCGGCGTTTCAGGGTTTTCGACCACAAAGAAAACTTGCATCATGGATTCGCGATCTGTGAAATCCCGAAGAGGACGTGGCAGTGTGGGACCTGAAGACTCTAGTGGAGTACATGTGGCAATATACAGGAGTTCGAAGGCGGGAGGTCCAAGCCCGCACGTGCTATTGGAGTTCGGGGTTTGGGACTTCGTGGTGTCAAGGATTTCTGACATTGCATCCCCCGATTTCCCGATAGGGAAACTCCTGAATAAAAGTTGTTGACCGTTGACCATCGGGGTTCGGGAAAGTAAAGGCCCAATGCCATGAGCGTTGAACCCACGAACTCGCGAGTCCCAAATTCCCGATTTCTAAAGGGGAGATCACTGAAGGAGTATTTCTATGGGTAGGAGAACTCCCGAGAGGAGTTGGAGAGCATAGAATCTTCAGGCCCATGGTTAAATATGGTCCTGGTGGGAGCGGTTGCTCGCTGAGGGGCAGGTTGCATCAATTGACAACCAAAAATAACTAACTCACAATATCTTTTGGGCTATCGCAAGCCCAGGTAAGTGACCACCACATGCCCCATTATGACAGTCATTGAGAACAGACTCAACCTCCTCATGAGTCAAACAACGATGAAAACTAACATCTTCCCCTCAATGATACAACATGTCACTGATAATAAGGTAGTTCTTGGCCTAATGGAGTATACATTATTGGTTGTCTCTCGACAGATGTTGGGGAAGATTCAGATTTTGAAGGTATATTATAATATCTCCATTATAGGGGTCCAAATATGAGATAAATAAGATATATTCATCTGCGAATGAGTCATCATGAAAAATATCCTCATGAAACCTAGGGAAGTCTGACATGAGTGCCAGAAAAACTAGCGATTTCTTGGATTTCACAGAAGAAAAATCAAGATAAAATTCTTGAAAAATAACAATCCATTTATTGTATTTCCCCCCTATGATACACCTTGTAAGGAAATATTTAAATAGACTTATATCAATAACCATGGTAGTCTTGCAAAGTAATATATAATAACGTAATATCTGAACCATATGTATGATGACTAAGGGTATCTTCTCTACGTGCGAGTATTTATGTTCAAGACTAACTAGATCTCGACTGAGGTAATAGATAACATGCTAATGGGGTTCATCATATTCATGAACAAGAACCATACCAGTCATCCCTTCGGATGCGACAATGTAAATCAGGAAATCTCTACTGTAGTCTGGGAGCTTCAACAGAGGCACTGATACCAAGGATTTCTTAAGAGCATCGAAGGATTCCTAGGCTCACTCATCCCATATGAATAGAGTTTCCTTATTCAATAGACACATGAAAACCTTATTTATTTTGGCATATTTTTCTACACAATGACACAGTAAGTTAGCCTTCCCCTGTAAACCTTGAAGTTGTCAAATGTTGCACATGGGAGACACTCAAATTATTACCTCAACCTTCATAGGATCCACCATGATCCCATGTTAAAAAACTATGAATCCTAAAAGGCAGCTAGACCTAACGAAAAACATGCATATTTGAGGTTTCAACTGAATGTGATAATAGAAACATATTTCAAATACTAGTCGAAGGTGATTCTAATGATCTACCCTCTTGCGAGAGTGAGCAAGAAACTCATCTAGATAAGCCTCTACAATATGCTTAAGATCATGAAATGTAAAGGTCATGGCACGTTGAAAGGTGTCTCTGACATTTTTAAGACAAAAATGCATTTTTTGGTATGCAAAGGTTCCCCAAGGACAAATAAAATTCATCTTGTGTTGATCCTCGGGTTTGATTTGAATGTGATTATAACCTGAAAATCTGTCCATAAAAGAAAAGAATTTTCTTCACGCACACTCATCAATAATCTGGTAAATAAAGAGAGTGGGGAAGTTATCTTCAGGACAGGCTTTGTTCAGGTCGCTACAATCCATACATATGCAGATGATTACTTTCTTCTTATCTATGGGAATGGGTTTGGACACCCATTTGGTCAAGAGAATAGGGTATATGAATCTGACATTGAGCAACTTCTCCACCTCTTCCTTGATAATGGGAGCCTTCCTAGGATTTACATCTCTAATTCATTGTCGAACAAGTTTAGCATTCAGATAAGTTTTAATTTTATGTTTCAAAATATCGGGGTCAATCCCTATCATCTCTTCATATGACCAAGCAAATACATCTTATAATTCCTTGAAGAGATCGGTGTAGATCTAAATTTATTCAGTCGAACAATCTGCACTACTATATACGTTTTTTATTTTATTAGGGGTTCAAGAGATGTTGATCGTGATGGTAGGAGAAATGTTCACCATGTCTCCTTCAACATATATACCATGCATATATAATGGAACCATCGTGTGACCGACCATCTCATTCAGGATGGACCTAAACGCATCATGTTCAATCCTCACAAGATCTGGGAGAAAATAGGATCTATGATGCATATCGTCCCAAGGCCTATCAGGACCAGACATGGCCTATAAGATTTCTTCATATAAGGGTAAATCATCATCAATAAAATCATGTGAACAATATGATTGTACAACCCATATGGGATCTAATATAGGATCCACATCATCCTTCAATGAGGAGGAAGGATCCAGGTCGGCAGTAGCTTCTTGTATAACACGATACACAATTTATACTACAGGTAATGACATCACCATCCTGATGTGTGAATTACCCTCATACGACATAGCCAGAGAAGGTAGGGTACAAGGGTCATTGAAATATGAAGTACAGAAAGAAACAGACCTCAACGATGACAAAGACTCACTAGAGATGACATTAATGTATGAAATTGATGTCGTCAAATCAAAAGTAGCCATCAAGAAGTAATACATCCCGACACCAACATTCTTAGTTGATTTCTAAGAATTATCGATAACGGGGACCAAATTCCCCACCGATGCAAAAGGACCAAGATGCGCAAAGGACAATTGGTCAATAGTCATAATCTTTCCTTCGTGAGGAAAGAATAATATGTGGAAAACCGATGAAACAATGGTTGTCATAGAGTACGTCCAATTATTCCCTAGTAAAATATTATAGTAGAGAGGTGCATCAACCACCTCAACCTCGACCTCCATAGTATTTCTGCCTAACTGGACTGGGAAAGAAGGAAGGATACCATGGGGTATAAAAGAGTTTCCATCAAATGTAGTTAACATGTTCATGCCTTGAGAAAGGGGCAGAGAGCCAATGGCTTTCCAACAATCCAAATACATCATGGATGTCGAAGAACCTTAATCAATTACAGTACATTTGATGGTAAAATTTGTATACTCCACATGGATTTGAAAGGCCAAATTGTAAGGTAAGTGAGGCTTAATATCTATGACATCAAACTTGATAACCTTTGAGCAACATGGGTATAGATCTCCCAACATAGATAGTAAGGCATTCTTTTGTGTAGGACATATCTGGAGCACCTCCAAAACTGACATTATGCATGGGGTTTGGTCCAAATCCTCGAAAATTGAGTAATTTTGGGAGGCTCTGGAATTAGGATTGTGGGAAGAGTGCTTAAGTAATCCTTTCAGAATATGAGTTGGAGGTTCAGGATTATCAATATGCAAAGGTGTTTTTGGAGGAGGGGGAGGATCTGGACCTAAAAAAAGTTTTGAAGAACCATAATCATGAGATCGAGTGGCTATACTAATCTCAAACATAACCATATTGATGCATAGATGGCCACCATCATGTGCTGAGGGGTTTTGACTCCCACTTGATGAATTTCCAGTGTTAGAGGCCCCTGAGGTCATATTTTGGTTATGTTGAAAGAAGTTAGTCATCACAACAAGTTGTTGTGCTATGAGCCTCAATGCTTCCTCAATTTTTGTGTGCAAGTGGGTAAGGTGATCATCTTTACAAAGTTTACATGGAAACTTCACCTTCCTATTTTCTTTCTTTCTCTCACCATAATTATTATTAGATTTATCATTATTATTGTCATCCTCGGATTTATTATTATTATTATTTTTCCCTCCCTTATGATTATTACCTCATCCTTTCTTCATTTTCCCTCAGGGTTGTTGGTTATTGTTTGGGTTAGACAACTATACAAAATGCACATCCATCGAATGTGTGGTTGAGGACGAAGCCATAACTTGTCCTGATACATAATGGTTAAGAGACAAATCTTTCAGTTGGTTTGTCACCAGGTCTATATCCTTAACATTTTTGGAGCCTATCATGTCATCGACATGAGGCCCAAGATTTTTTCTAGGATCTTAATTCAACCACAACGCGTCATGGATAATTTCATAAATCATCCCATATTGAGCATATATAAGGTCCAAATGTTGGGATTTGAAGATGTCCTCTTCCTTAGATGTCACCCCAGATGTAGAAAAATCCTTCAAAATGTAAGGAAATAAGGACTTAAGGAACCATTCCAATAGAAAATATAGAGGAATGTAATAGTTAATCAACCTCTTTCATCTACGCCACTCTTGGATATGATCGAATATGTGGGTGGATTTATCTTGATGAAAAGACAATAAAATTTCTATGCTGACATCATAACGAACTGGCAACTAGAAGTGGCTGAGAAAAGCCAAGACCATCTGATTGAAAGTTCTATAGGTTCCCCCATGTATCTCAATGTACCACTTCATGGAAACCCCTATTAGGGTGTTTTGAAATAGACTCAAATGAATATAATCATCGTTAATAAATTTAGATGACCACCATAGGTCAAAGGTAGTCACATGATCACCCAGGTCCTCACCATTCTTTCCCTCAAACTTTGGAATATCGGAGGGAAGCTTAGTGGGGATAGGGGGCCATGAAGAATCATGACACACTCGGTCATTCATCAAATTTGAAAAGTCTGTAGATTTAACATGGCCAAAAATGGGATTCGGGGTTGCGGCATGTGAGCCCATGCTCCTGAGAAATACTGGTTTTGAGAGATCACAGGACAAACAGGGTTATGGTATATACCATGGCCCTTTCCATTAGGATAATATCCTCCTCTGAACTAATTCATAAATGTTTGTAAGGGAATCATTACCGAGGAATCCACTTGCAAGGAGAAAGTGACATGATAAGGATTACTCATATGAGGATATATGTTTCCCCCAGATGAAGGAAATCCATGCTGGGGGGTTTCCCATACCATAAAACTAAATCCCCCCAGATGAAATACCAAAGGTAAGAGGGAGGTTTTCCATGAGAAAAGAATTTGTAGGAATAATCATAGAGGAAAAAGGATGGATGGATGGATGGAATATAAGAAGTATAAGGACCACCCATTTGAGAATTTGATCCTGGAAAAGTGTAGCTAGGATTGTGTTCAAAGGAAGGAGGATTCTAAAATCCTATAATGGGACTTGTTTGAGGGATATGACCCCCACCAAAATAAAATGGAGTATAAGGAGGCATCATTCCCCTAGACCCAAAACTAGGATTCACATGAGACGATGAAACGAAGGATGAAAAGTGTAAAGTCATGTCTGGCATCCCGAAAGAGAAAGGATTAGAGGCCCAAGACATACACTAGGTACTGTGATTCAGTGTACCACTCAATAATGAAAAATGATTCATTCTCATGGGCTAAGTAGAGACCATGGGTTGGATAACATTAGGTGAGGGAGGCTCCATAATCCAAACAACTGATGATGTTGATCAGGGGCAACCCCTCTCACACTCAATGGAAACTTAGGAAATGTTCAGTGCCTATTATAGGAGGATTAGTTTGGGGCATCCCTAACCAAGATCCTTGGAATACCATGTAGGGAGAAATCCCTACCCAAGGTATGTCATCGAATTATGTGAATCCATCGATGATGCATACTTGTGTGCAAACCCCTTATACTGGCCAAGGCCACATTGGTTTTTACCAGAACCCTGGATAGTAAACAAAATTTTTGTGGCAACTTGGTGCCAGTAAAAATCCAGTATCTTCTTTTCCTTTGAATCTACCACAACCTAGGTTACCTTTTCTGAAAACTCTTCATTTTCCATATTTTTCAATATTGTTGAACGATCCAATCTATCATGATCCACGTTGGCCTCCTATTCCAACTAAGTTTCGCTCAGACATACCTTTTTTTGAAGGCAAGCCTAGAAAATATCCAGGCATTCTTGTTACAACATTTCACTTATGGTTCTCCTCCAACTCGTTGAAGCATGACCATGTCTAGTTGTGATAGTTTCAACGCACTATCATAGGGGGTGCTACGAAATGGTATATCGAGCTCGATAGCTCAAAGTATTCTTAATTTAACTACTTGGGAATGGTTTTCTTAAACCATTTCCAATTAATGGTGAGATATTATGCCAACACATATTCTTTGGACAAATTCAAGAAGATGAAGGTCGTCCACATCTCCGATCACATTCGAGAATGGTGGCATCGGAAAATATTGACCAAAGTAAAGGTCCCTCCTGCATTTTTACTCTAGTGGTTTCTGAATTCCTTGGTTCATTGTGTCTCCAAAGACATCATGAATTCCTAGGGTGTTCTTCTAATAAGAGGCTATTATGAGATCCCATCAACTGGAATTGATTTATTCTCAATCTGGTATGTTTTATGAGATTCTCCTAGATGCACCACGATCAACTTTTGACAAAACCAAATCAAAATATTGGCCTCATATCGATGGTATAGTAGGCTCATCAAAAAGAAAGTCCACGGATCATTTTTCTAACCAATTGCAATAATTATCGCTCCAACATACTGTTGCCATCCAGAATGCTAGTTCGGATACCCCCACAACCCAAACATCGAAAGTACACAGTGTGTAGTTGACAAATCCCAAAGGTAACCAACAACCAGAGGGAAAAATAAATTCCAATGGAAAGAAGGGTAAGGGGGATAAATATGATGCTCTCAATGCTGGTGAGGGTAAAAATGAGACGAAGAAGGTGAATTTTTCCTGTAATATTTGGGTGGACGATCACTTGACTCACCAATGCCCTTGGCTTGAGGAAGATCCGAATATTTTGGAACACAACAACATGTTGTGTTAACTAACCCTTTCCCTCAAGGGAAAAATATGGCATAATCTTCGTCATCCATAAACATGCTTGTGGGAAATCAGGGAGCCCCCACACTTTATGATAACAAATGATCCACAGGCACATACATGATGAGATCAAATTCTCATCTTCAAACTAGAGCTCATAATTACAGAATTCTAGAATATGATGAGAAAGGAAAAGAAGCTTCCAACCCATCGCCTCCTCTTCAAATTAAGAATCTTATGGGAGAAACAATGAATCGCATCCCTAAAGGTGTGTTTAATAAGGCTTCTCATAATATGAATGAAATGGATTCTCAAAACTACTCTGTCATGGACGCTGGCACAAACTCCTTGTGCGATGTCTGCCCTAGAAGTCCTCCAAAGTTTCCCCTCATAGAGGAAAGCATTGTTGTCTTCCTTGGGCATTGTTGAGGAAGGTAACTCAAGAAATATCATCTTTGACCCTTATAATCATAAACCTCATTTTCCTTAACACATCTCTTTCCAAATAGTAGTCTTGTATGCCATGAAATCATTGATACAAAATATTTTTCGAACAATGGTAGATGAGGGTGCCCTCAACTCGTGTGATGTCACTAGCATGTTGGAAGGCTATCAGTCAACCTGAATTCTCTCTGCCATCCACATTGTTAACTGTGTTTGATGGTCATTCTTGTAGACTGCATGGTATAATCCCCTCCTTCCCCATGTAGTTGGAGGGAAAATCTATGTGTGTCTAGGTTGAAGTGGTTGATGTGCCTCTCGACTACAACATTTTTTTAGGAAGAAGTTGGACCTATGCAATGACAACATTTTTATCCACCATTTTTGAGGTTTTATGTTTTCCTCACAAAGGAAGGATAATAATTGTTGACCGGTTATCCTTATCATGTACTTATCCTTCACTAGGGGCATCCATAGTCCTAATGATTGACAACCTCTAGAAAGGTATCGTAAACCTAGGTGCTGGACTATTTCTGTATTTGATGGCAACTTTTGATTTTCTGCCACCTTCAAATGATGTGAAGTTTATTTTGAATTTTGTTGATCATCCTATCATCTTCAATGGAAGGGGTAGGGCATCTTGGCATGGTTATGCCCCTATCTACAGCTAAGGTTGCATACAATATTTTCAGTAAACCTAGGCCAACCCTAATCCAACTCCTCATCAAGAGCTAGGTCCTATTCTCGATCTTATTTGGGCTCAAGAATATCTTACTACTTAGGATCCATTGGAATTGGTCTTACCCTCTGATGAGGCGATTTTGGAGGTAATGATTGGGATAGATAGATATTGGGATGAACTTCACCATAGATATTACTTTTTACCCAAGCTTAGGAGAGTAGAATTAAGAAATTTTACCATGACCTTGAATGGAGATGCCATTTTTCCTGTGAATCCTTTGGACACACAAGGAATCTATGTTGAAGGAAACATGGCAAGTATAGCTTAAATGATTCCAATTTACATCTCTAAAACCCCTGGCATCATTTAAAATGTCTTCATCAAAGTGGATTGTTCCCCCGAGGAGATTCATTTGTACAATGAATTATTTAAATAGTTTCACGATGTTTTTTCCTGTTCTTATGAGGAAATGCTAGGAATTGACCCTAATATAGTCGAGCATGACATTAGGACTTATCTTGATGCTAATCCTATTCGACATAATCTTCGCCCAATCAACCCTTGCAAGGAAGCGACTATCAAGGATGATCTAGAGAAAATAATTAAGGATTGTTTCATCTATCTAGTTCAATTGATGGAATAGGTGTCAAACCATGTTCCTGTCAATAAAAAACAAGGCACAATTCACGTGTGCATGGAATTTCATGATCTGAATAAAGCTTGCCCAAAAGACAACTTTCCCACCCCATTCATTGATCATATTATTAATGAATTTGCAAGATGTGAGGTATTTTATTTTATGGACATTTTTTCTGGGTACAATCAAATTCAGATCAAGCCTGAGGATCAACACAAGACCACATTCATATTTCCTTGGGGTACGTTCGCATATAGAAAAAATCCTTTTGGATAAAAAATGTTGAAGCTACATTTTAGTGGGCCATGTCGTTTGTCTTCCATGACCTAAATCATATATTCAAATTGTATCTCGATGATCTAGCATCATGTTCTTTTAATATATATTATCATCCCTCCCACCTATGACTTATTTTTGATAGGTGTCGCTACTATAGGATTCACCTAAATCCAAACAACTGTAGTTTTTTTGTAATGTCAGGAAATTTGTTAGGGTTTATCGTGTCTACTAAAGGGATCATGGTCAATCCTCTGAAGGTTGAGGAAATAGTTCAGTTGCATCCCCCACACAAATTCCCCATCTTTAGAGTCTACAGGGGAAAACTAACTTCCTTTGAATATTTGTTTCCAACTATGCCGAAATAACTAAAGGGTTTATGGGTATTTTGAAAAAAGGAGTCCCATTATTTTTGGATAAAGCGGCTAGGTGCTCTTTCAAAGTGTTGAAACGTCCCATGACATCTACCCCTCTACTCAGTCCTCCTGATTATGGAAAGTAGTTCTTATTATACTTGGTTTAAATAGAGTTTACCATTGGTATGGTCTTGTTTCAAGAGGATGACATGCTCTAGGAACACATCATATACTATATTATCCAAAGCTTAGTCGAACCGGAACTCAACTACACTCATGTTGAGAAAATGGCTTTGGACGTTGTTCATGATTTCCAAAGTTTTTGTTATTACATTCTACTTCACAAGACCACTGTCGTAGTATTCATGAATCCTTTTCAATATGTGTTGATACGATGGGTCATCGGAGGGAAGATTAGTCTATGGATATTCATTCTTCAAGAATTTGATTTCGACTTTGTTTCGGTGAAGTCTATGAAGTATTTGGTCTTTGCCGAAATAATTTTGGAACTTTCAGCTGAGAGTGGCAATGATTTTCCTGAAGAATTGTTGATCAATGAGAATCTCTTCTTTATTGCATTGTTGGACCCTTGGTATGAATATATACTTGTGTATATTTAGGCGTTGAAGTTATCTTCCTATGATTCTCATGATCAACATTGATGGATATGCCATCAAGAGTGGAATTATCTAATCATCAATGATACCTTGTGTCATCGAGGAGTTTATTTCTTCTCAATCATTTCCTGACTCATGAAGAGGCATAGCTTGTGTTGAATGATTTCCATACTGGAGCATGTGGTGGTCACTTGTTTGGGTTGGAAAAAACCCAAAAAATACTTCGTGAAGGATATTTCTGGCCCTCGTTGATCAAATATTGTATAGAGACAGTCAATAAGTGTCACCCGTGTCAGGTCTTCTATTAGAAGATGTGGGCACACCCTGCTCCATGTTTTTGGTTCTTGTTGTTGGTCCCTTAACTAAGTGGGGGATTGATTTCAAAACATGCCACCTAAATTCAACTAGGGGGAATCATTATATCATCACCACAACAGAATACTTCACCAAGTGGGTCAAAGCCATGCCAACATTTAGAATGATGGGGAAACAACTATTCTTTTCATTTTTAACCAGATTGTATCTAGGTTCGATATACCGAAGGATATTGTCACATACCATGACAGTCACTTTCAGAATAAAATGATGATCGAGTTAACATAAAATCTTGGATTTAAGAATGAACATTTGTCACCCTACTATCCACGGGAGAATTTTCAGGTGGAGGTTGTCAATAAGTCTTTGAAGACTATTCTCCAATGGAGAATCAATTCATCCAAGTCGAATTGGAATTTGATGTTGTACTCAGCGCTTTGGAAATATCAAAATTCAGTCAATAATGCTACATGTTTCTCTCGCTTCCAACTCATTTACAGGCTAGAGGCAGTCTTACCCATAGAGTGTCATATTCCTTCTCTTAAATTGGTAGTGGAATTACTACCCAACAAAACTAAACTTGAAGAGTGTCTCCTCTATCTAGATCAACTTGATTAACAACGTAGATATGCATCCTTGGCCAACAAGACTCATAAATAGAGTTTCAAGTGTCAATATGATCGATCGATCTACCCTAGATTTTTCTCTGAAGGCGATCTTGTCTTGGCCTATGATCAATATAAAGATCCCTTCGGGGAAGGAAAATTTAAAAACATGTGGTTTGGACCATTCATTGTTAAGAAAGTTTTGGAAAAAGGCTCCCATCAATTGGTTGACTTTGAAGGTAATGCTTTGTCTGAGCCTAGAAATGGGATCTAAATTAAGAAGTATTATGCTTAGGTTGGTCACCTGAGTGTGAATTCTTCTATACAATGAATATTTTTATTTTATACATTTTAGTATCTTTTTGTTTTATGGACATGTATTCTTTTGCTTTTTTTCACTGTGGCATATGTCAAGTGAATATGAGTTTAATGTTGGGTTCACGGATGGTGCTAGTTGACACACTCGAAGGATTTCTTCCACATATTTGGTGATCTTCACGCCCACTGGTCAGTTGGTATCTTTTGGAGGTGTTTATATAGGAGAAGCAACCAATAACTTTGTCAAGTACAATGGTGTAATAGAATTACTATGTGATGCATTGTCGCATAGTATTTCTCACCCCTAAGTTCATCTAGATTCTCAACTACTAGTGTAAGAATTAAATGGAGTGTAACACGTTCACGATCCCACCCTTCAACGACGATTCCATAGGGTACATCACTTAGAATGTTATTTTGATTATATCACATATAGTCATGTTCCTAGGATATCTAATCAATTAACTAATGCATTGGCTAATCATGTATTAGATTGGCATCTTGCACACACATTAATATAAAAGAACACACATACACACACATGTAAATAAATTTGTACAAAAGATGTTTACTCCATAAGGAAAAAAGGTATATATATATATATATATATATATATATATAATATGTCCAAAATAATGTCACAGTACAAAATGTGGTCCATAGGACTCAAAAGTGTCTATAATACATCATCAGGATTAAGCCCTCAATACACATGGGAGATACAAAAAGGGTTCCCTTGGCACACACAATTTCCAACACTAATATAAGCTTTAGGCCTATTATCCTAGGTATAATAGACAACAGTGTTGGCTAGACACCGAAATAGCTAGACCCATGCTCTCAGTACTCCCACAACGTGAGTTTTCATGGATGGAAAAATATCCTCGATCACCGTCATGGGAAAACTATGGGTGAGGGATGCCATGTTAACCTCTACCCACCTTAGAAACCTATCATCCTTTTTTGATGATGGCCCTTCCTCTGCCACGACTCCTCCCACCTGGATTTTCTCTCGTAGATGACATCGAGTTCGAGGGAATTCCATTGGCCACAATGGCCCACATCTGTACATAACAATTTTTAAGTTAGTATTGTGACATTACCAAATTAAGATTGTGACATTACCAAAAACATATTTTGTTTTCTTTTATAAAATTGAAAATAAAAAAATTAAAAAAATAGGAGTAAGTACCTATTTCGCCATGTGTATCACCAGGATGCATAGACACATCCGAGTCCCTTAAGAAAATGATACCTTTATATGGGTATTCCTCGATGGTGGAAATATGGCGTCACCACCACTTGAAGAGCTTGTCGTCATAGTCCTCATGTACTCCTGATCCTCCCTAGTGCGACATCAAAGAATCCCATATACACAGTGTTGGAAAGGAGGTTATGTTCCCTCACACACCCTCCCTTGGAATACTCCTTGAAACTCTTTCAACAATATTGTCCTGAATCCAAAGTTCCTCCTTTTTTTCGACTTGCACTTTGTCAGCTAAATTTTCATATAATCGATCATAGTGTTGCTCCAATCGACTATAACAAGATGCAAACATTGCATTTCACAATTCATCTAGGGTCACGAAGATTGGTGTAGAGAAACAGATCCTGTCATCCACCGAATCATGTACAATACCACCCTCAAACTCAGATTTTCAATTTTTTGTATGGGCACTTGAGACCCCACTTTCTCTGTGCTGGCCTTGCAATACATATCTATGTAGTGGGATATGTGATATCGCCTGGGAGACAATGTATCCAAGTTTATAGGTTCACCCCTCCTAGAGAGACTGGGCAATAAGTAAAGGTCTTTAGTGGTGGGTGTTAGTGATTGGACCTATATCATGAAAGCATGTGCATATGGATTCCAATACTCTACCAAATGGTTTAGAAGTCGTGTTTGATCTCTCATAAGAGGACATTGGAAGAATTTCCATAACCCGCATTGTTTCAATTTTTCCACTGCCACTGGGTTTTCCTCGACCATTTGGTCAACCTTTTCATTTTCTCTTTCCCTCTAGCATACATACATCCTAAGTCATGCCAACATTTTGGGAATCAATGCTTCTCTTTTTCCAACTTTTTAAGCATGTACATGCCCTTTTTTGGTATCAGTCTCATATGTATGCTTGTTGAGAGTATCTCAACATGCGTACATATGCACGCTGACTGTGAAAAGAATGTGTACACGCACAATCGAGATAAATTTTGGAGCGTGTGACCCCCAAATTCAACTAAAAGTTGAAATGAATGGATGAAATTGCAAGAAAAGGGAAAAATTACTTGGCCCAAGAATGAGTTGATTTCATCCATCTATGCTCTCCAAATGTCGATTTGAAGGAAGAGGGTTTTGGTTATTTTTTGCAATTTTCAAAGTTTAATGGTAAAAATGCCCCTTTTTACCTCTATTTATAGATTTTTTTACTGCGTTTTGACCTATTTTGACCATGATTTCTTCTCTTGTAATCACTCAATGGATGTGATGATTCTTCTTGGTGATATTTTGATCCTTTAAACTTCTTGTTTCTTTGTATTTATTATCGTTTTATGAATGGGTACTACTTTTAAAATCTTGTGATGAAGTTAGGATTTCACCATTTGCATTTAGGACATGTTGGATCATGTTGTCATTGATGTCAATGGTTTGTCATTGATGCCAATGGTTTGATTACTTGAGAGATTGTTGGATCATATGTCATTGATGTAAATGGTTTGGTTTGATTGATGTCATTGGTTGATGTCAAGTAATTGATTTATATGATTCCCTTGATGAGAATGTTATATGTCCAAGTGGAAACCAATCAATGCAAAGGTAAACAAATGGATGAACTCCAAAGTGGTCCCCTTATGG